>VDFB02030455.1:0-12018 GCA_007258455.2 Sequoia sempervirens
TGTGGAAGACACAACCCAGTCTCAGAGATATGATCTGTACAAGGGCTTGCACCTCATATTTCTTAGTCTTAGAGAAATATACACTACAAGGGCTTTCACCTCATATTTCTCCGTCTCAGAGAAATATACACTACAAGGGCTTTCACCTCATATTTCTCCGTCTCAGAGAAATATACACTACAAGGGCTTTCACCTCATAATTCTCCGTCTCAGAGAAATATACACTACAAGGGCTTTCACCTCATATTTCTCTGTCTCAAAGAAATATACACTACAAAGGCTTTCACCTTATATTTCTTAGTCTCAGAGAAATATACACTACAAGGGCTTTCACCTCATATTTCTCCGTCTCAGAGAAATATACACTACAAGGGCTTTCACCTTATATTTCTCTATCTCGGAGAAATATACATTACAACAAATCTTAATGATGTTGTGACTCCCTTTGGAGCTCCAAGTACCTACATCAACCTCCTAACCTCCTTGTCCAAGATTGCCTGCAATGCTTGCCCTAGAGGAATGGTTTCCAATGCACACCTTCGGTACTACTGACTTGCGAGAGTCCTGGACTCGACCTCATCCCAGATCATCCTATTTTGAATAGGTTTGCGGAGCTACCAATGTCAAAAAAAGGTTGACTGCCTTGTGCAATTCCGTTCTCTGCAGCTGAAGAGGTCTTCCAAGGACTTAGCACCTGGCCTTGCAACACTGCAACCCACTTAGCTGACACCTTCACTTCTTCTCAGTGAGTCACTCTAGTTCCTGGAGACATAGGATTCCATTTTTCTGAACACAGAACTCCCTCTTGATCCCTGCCTCAATACAGAGATTGCAAAAAAATCCTCAGGAAGTGAACTTCCCTCCATTGATGGGTCTCAGAACCTTGGTCCTCTTCCCCAACATGTCATTGTTTTAACCATCTCGCAAAGAACCGAAAATTGTTTTGCTTTCACAACTATCAATCCAATAGCCATTAGCATGTCTTCTCCAATGATCTTTGATAGGAACCTCACTGTTTTCCACAATTTTTTCTAGGGCTGCCAATAGTTGACCATGCAAGAACCATAGACTGCTGTTCCAAATCAGGAGGATAGGATTTCTGTTGTACCGTTGTTTAGTGTCTTCATCCTTCTCAATCTTCTTTGCTGATGCAAACTCTCCATCCAAGGCTGTCCCAACCTTGTGCCCTTGAAAGATGAATCCAGTGAAGAATCATGAGAGTTATGTGCCACCAACTCAGTCCCATGGCTGCAAGCTATGTCTCCATGTTTGTTCATTTCTCCAGCTGGCATGACTTCCTCACAGGATGCCTCAAGCTTTTCCTCCCTTTGAATTCCTTATGTAATCTCTGATAATTAATCCATCATCCTTTTTCTCCTTGATCCTTCCTGCATTTTAAAGAGATTAGCGATAGTTCATAAAATCAAACTACCCCAATACAAATGAAACATGTAGTCATCTACCAAATATCATTAGATAGAACAATTAAAGGAATGATACATAATAGAACTTATCTTTGTAGATTCAGTTGCAGCCATTTTTTTCCTCCCGACAATCATCATCTTCGCTCGATGATGTACCCTGTGACACTCACACATTTTGGAGAGATGGTCATTATTCATAAGGTGCTGGAAATAGACATCCTCCATCATAGGCACGGTCCTTTGAAACTCTTGAAGTTGTGTGAGGTAGAGGACTTCTTTCAAGTGCTCATCCTTTCCTTCGATCTTCATTTTCTCCTCCAAGTGATGTGGCCCACACATAGCTCGTTCATACTTCCATGAATCAACTTCTTTAAAGTTTTCCCTTAGGTTTGCAATAATTCGCCTCCTTAGGTCTGCAATAATTTACCTTCAAGGTCTACAATAATTCGCCTTCAAGATCTGCCCTTAGGTCTGCTCCGAATGGGAATGATATTCAATGAAGAATGCTTAGACAAATCTGATCAGATCTTCCCTAAACCCGCTTTGATACCATGTTAGTTTTAGGATAAAAAATGCAATTAAGTAGAAAACACGATCACAAAGAAGACAATGCAACAATTTATCCTAGGAAAACCCTCCTACTCGAGGGAGAAAAACCCAACAATATATTCACTTATACATCAAAAATAGAAGTGCAGAAATAGCACTCAAAATCAGGCCCTAGAAAGGCCGAAACTCATACAATGGATCTGCACTTGTATATAGTACGGTTTCTTGAATACACAAAATATTTAACTCTTCTCCTTGAGTCGAAACTGCTGCTCTTGAGGGCGAACCTGCTGCTGAAGAAATACGAATTTTGAAGTGGAATGAATTGATGATAAAATGTGGAGACTCTATCTCCCTTATATAGCAAGCTAGGTGATCTCCCTTCTAGGGCCGACCTAGAAAAATACAATATTTGTTTATAATGCAAAAGCTGACCTGCCTTGAATTAATTATCTTTAAGAGAAAATATCTCCCGCTGCTACAAAACACTAACACTCCATAGGAGTGGATGAGATTTTGCAATCTTCCATCTTGAATTTCTCCAACAGACACCTGGCATACTCTGATTGAGAAATGAAGATACTACCATCTGTCTGCCAAACTTCTAGACGGAGACAATAGTGTAGGAGACCCAAGTTTGTCATCTCAAATGCCCGACTCAAATTCAAGTTGATCTATTCAATCAAATGTAACCCACTGCCAGTAATGATGATATCATCCACATAAATGACAAGAAGGATGATATCACCACTAGTGTTCTTGACATAAAAATTTGCATCTGAGGGACTGCTTTGAAACCCCCGTGCAACCAAGTACTTGTCAATCTTCAGATACCAAGCCCTGGGTGCCTACTTTAGGCCATAAAGATCCTTTAGCAATCTGCATACCTTGTGCTCTTTTTTTGCAACCTTAAAACCAGGAGGCTGCATCATCTAGACCTCTTCCTCCAAATCTCCATTGAGGAAGGCACTCTTAATGTTCATCTGGTGGACCTTCCACCCAAACTGTGTTGCCATGGCTAGGACAAGTCTGATGGTGCTCATCTTTGCTGTGGAAGGAAAGGTTTCCTCCTAGTCAGTACTATTGACGTGGTTTTTGAAACCGCACCAACACAGAATAAAGTTTCCCAACGGATACTCTATCCTCTCTTGAACAAAGTATTCAGCATGCTAAGATTGCGAGTGAGTTCATGCTTTCAACTCCAAGGTTCCTTTAATGCGAATAGACTCAGTTGGCTCGATGTGATTTTGCTGGTATTTCAAGGGGACTTACACAATTGTTCGACAGCTGACAACAGACAGAAGACTAAGGGCTTTCGTGTAATTTGAATAATTTGGCAGGTGAGCACAAGTTTTCTAATTCTAATCGGAAATGAACTGAATTTAAAGGGTGTAGGGATAAGAGTGTTCTAGTCTACTCTAGGGTGTGGGACATGGCGATCAATTCTCACAAGCTTCAACCAAGCTCCGTTTTGCCTCACTTCGGACAACTTCCGCGGAACTGGTGCAATCTTCAGAGGAGTGACTTAAGATGTTCAGATCACGATTTAACATGAAGACACCATCACAACGACGCATGCCAGCATATAAACCATAATCGAAGTTAAATTTCACAAAGTTCCAATTGACCACGCAAGGCGAACCCACCGTCAGCGAGCCCGCTAGTGGTATGGACAAGCGAAGCCTTGTTCAAATCGAGCACCACATTCCACAATTGCTAAGTACTTGCATGAAATGAAATCTACTTTAATTTAAGCTACTTCCAGATGCTATGTGAATTGGAAGGACGAAGAAGCCTCAACAACTATTCACAACAAAGAAGAATTCACCATCAATGAAAATTCTTTTATTACGAAAGCATACATGACAACTTCTTACAAAGTATCCAAAGGGAAGACTTTCCTTCCTTTTCAATCTAAACTACACTATCAACTATCTAATTGCTCTCTACTCCTTCTCTAAGCTCTGCTTCTGCTTCTAAATCTAATGAGGTACAAATGAGGGGGACTCCCCCTTTTATAGTTGGCCAAGTCCAACGGACGACTCAGATTACAATCATCTGGATGGCCCAGATTGTGCCACCTCAGCCCTAAACAAGATTTGCCCTAAAAACCGCCACAAAGGAGAGTGGGGTAATAAATGAGCCACAATGTCCATTATTCCTTCTAGAAGATTCCGTTTGTAGATGTGTTCACACTATTCTTGATCTTCTTTCTTGGCGTTGTTCTTTGACTTTGCTCGAGCTTCCATTCTTTTTTCCATCTTGAATTTTGAAAGCGTTTCTTTGTTACTTGAGCTTCAACACTTAGTCATTTTCTTGCAACTTTCTTCCTTCATGTGAAACTCGTAACTTTATCTTCTTCCGAAGGTTGTAATATCATCGTGCTTCACCACTTCAAGTCATTGTGCTCTGGCCTCGACATTCCTCCTGCAAAACGAGCAAGGAGCAGAGTATTAGAACGCTTCATAATATAAATTCAACTTACTTACCTGATTCTCACGTTCTAATTTCCAAGCGTCCATCGCCTCCACTAGCCAACTTCTGCTTTCTTCATAATTCTTCATGCCTTAGCCAAATTTTCAACCCACCTTCCTCAAGGGCGTATCATATTTGACAATATTAACTTCGACTGCATCTTCAAGAAATTCATTTCGCCTGCTGGAGCTCTGACAACTTTGATTTTATTCATCTCTGGCTCAAGAAGATTAGTCCCACGAACAATTCGATCAAATTCACCTAGGCAATTCCTTTCAAATTCATCGTCTGGAGGATCTTACCTTGAGAACACATTTTCTTCACACTTGCCTTAGAAAATTTTAAAATTTTCCCTTAGGAAAATTCATCAACTTGGTGCTCATCAAAAATCTCCACCCTGAAGGCCGAAGCGAAGCGTGGAAGACTTTAAAATCAACTCCTCATCGACAATCTTTGTACCCAGAAGAGAATTTCTTCCAGAACGCGTCGAATCCATGGGTACCCAACGAACGGGTTCATTTAATTTTTTGAATTTTGAACCTTAGAAAATTATTTCCCTGTGAAATTTAAATCCGTTCTTCGCATCTGTGAAGATCCTGTTGCTCTGACTTGAGAAATATTTATCTACCTTGTGTCGACATTCTTTGACCTCACCTCCGGCAATTCTGCTCACGCTTCAGGAAAATTCCATCACCTCTCCAGACTTAGGCATTTTTTTCTAAGGGAGAACATTTGTGCCTTAGAAAATTTTAAATCACTTTGAAAATTTTGCCTTAGAAAATTTTATATCCAACTCGATCAACTTTTCCTGTGAAAATATCAACTTCACTTAGAAAATTTCATGAAGGCGCCCAGCATACTTTATCTTCCACTCACCACCTTGAATTTTATTTCACACTTAGAAAATATTTTCATTTGAAGCTCCAACGCCTTAAGAAAAAAAAAAAAAAAAAAATTTATTACATCATCTTTTATCTCATACACTCTAAGCTTGTAGCATACTTGAAGAAAATTTGAAATCACGCCTAGCATTTGTTTTCACCCCACATGCCTTAGAACTTTTCTAACACCTACCACCCTAGGCGCATATAGCACTTGAGAGGGATATTCACTTTACCACGCCTTAGGAAATATTTTCCAACTCTTAATAGTTTCAGCGCCTATATTCATTCTACTTCACCTTACATTTTACCTTAGAAACATCATAGCCAAGTTTTATCACTTTAAGCTTTACTTTCCACTCTTCATTTACCTTTCAGCTTGGGCACATATCACATGTGTGAAAATTTGAAGCATTACAACATATAGCTAGTGACTTTTCAGCTTCTGTTGCACCTTCCTCACGCAGCAGTTGAGCTTTGCACCTCCGCAGAAGGATGAGGATCGTTGACTTTCTTTGACCCGACATTTGTATGGGCGCATTTGAAGGGGGTGGAGGTTAACATTTTTGGCTCTCCTTGGCTCTCTCTCTTTCTCCTTAGGTAGCATCTCCACATAGGTACAGGATGAAACTCTTACCACGCCTTGGGTGACCTTTCACCTTCCACGTTTTGTCCTCATGCCTTTAGAGCATTTCAGCATGCATGGAGGATTAGAACTTTGACTTGTTGACCTCTTAGCCTCATGGGCGCATTTCACATAGTGAGGTGGATGAAGCTTGAAATATGGGCGCATTTAAGCAAGGGTGAAGGATAAACCTCATTGACCTTCTTGCTTTTGGGCGCATTTCCACCTAGGTGAGGATGAAATGTGATGAAACCATGGCCTCTTTTCAATTTGCAGGCGCATTTAGCATGAGGAGGTGGATTTTATGCTTAAATTTTTTTGAATGTTCTTTGGCTTGCATGTGGGCGCATTTTTGGCCTAGAGTCTTTGGATGAAGCTAATCACTTAGATTTTATTCCATGTCATCAAGGCGCATTTTGCCTAGGAAGCGGGATGAAGCTTGCCTTAGAAAATTTTCTTGAAGTCATCCATTTTAAGCTGGGCGCATTTGCAGGTGGCAAGAGGATGAACTTATTTCATGGAATACTTTCCATCACCTTGAAGGCAGGCATGGCGCATTTTGAGGTACCTGCAGGATGAGACTCAGACTTAAGACATTTTTTTTTTTTACCTTCCTCTGCCAGCGTTCATTCCCCTGCTATTTATAGTAAACCCTCTGAATTTGCATCTCCGAGGCTTGGACTACTTGAAATTTTGCTGCTTTGCATCCTCCTTGACCTCGTTGTTACCAAACCTTTGCCATTTAAGTCACCACTATTTTTAACCCATTTTTGAAGGTGATTTACTATAAATAGTAACCTCTTGTTTCTGATAGCTCCATTGCTCCGATCGACTTGAAATTTGAATGAGGCGCTCCTCACCACGTGACCTTACTGTCAACATCAACGCATGCAGTTGATTTACTATTTTAACCCGTTTCCAAGTGACACTATAAATAGTAAATTCTTTCCGTTTGACTTGAAATTTTACCCGGTGAGATAGCACAGGCGGTGATCGCGATGGTTTACACGGTTTAAGCAATTCGACTTTTGACCCCTCTTTTCGGGCTCGAGTTAGGCCTAATTTACTCTGCATGCGTGTCAAAAGATCTGTTTGCTCTACGTTCTGTTGCCGCTGCGATCAACCGTGATTACGAAATGCTTTGGGAAAGCGGTATAGGGACGTCTGCTAAAAATAGCAAGTTCCTTCTTCGGTGATTATCTCTGTTTGCATGTCACACCATCATGAAGCTCTCGAAAAACCCATCGAGAATCATTAGGCATGCCAAAGAAATCACGACATGCAAACCTAAGTAGCCTCGGGCCCAGATTGAAAGTGGTGGTCGTTTTGCATGTTATATCATCATGAAGGTTCGAAAAACCCGGAAGGAATATGCCAACATGCAAAGAAACTGCATTGAGCCACGAAATTAGTCGGTGGTTGCTAAAAATAAGTTGTGCAACTCCGTTTGCATCGCAGTGGCTGATCGTTACGGATGCCATGTATTTATCGAATCTCGAAATGCTGACAAATTGCACCGTAATTTCCACACTTACTAAAAAATGGTAAAGTACCGAATCGGATGAAAATTTCTTTGGGGCGTCACGGAAACATCTTGACTTAACAACGTTAAGCTCAATCTTCAATATATTCATAATACCGACCTCAAATTGGTACGAAAAGTTTCAGGCTAATTTTCAAACTTAGCAAATCACGTTGGAAACTTGCGGGGCGAGCGTCCCGAGCGGACCATAGAAAAGGCAGACGGAGAAGACACACAAAAACAAAGCCCAAAAGACGAGAATGGAGCAAAAATTAGGGGTCCCCATCTTAGTTAGAGCGATGTGTCGAAAAAGGTCACAGTACCTTCTCTCTACAAGAACCCCTTAGCCAACAACTGAGCCTTGTATTTATCTAGTGTTCCATTAGCTTTATAATTCACCTTGTAGGCCCATTTGCAGCCAATGGGTTTCTTCCCTGGTGGAAGTTTTGGCAGAACCCATGTATTCTTCAAAAGACTATGATGTTCAAAATCCATAGCCTTTTCTCATTCAGGTTTACACTTCACCTTCGAATAGTGTTGTGGCTCATAAACACTCTGAATGTTGCCATAAGAGCAAAGTTTACTGTGTTCTTTTTGCTGTTGCCTCTAGACGATCTTCCCTCAACAAGCTCATCATTGTGAACATCACCAATGAGCTTCGCCCACCACTTAGGATGACGAAGAGATGCATCTTCTTCCAAATCAGGATGATCATCGTCATGACTTGGGTTGCCTGGAATAATACCATCTGGATGCTGAGCCAGGTTATCCTGAGGGAAATTTGGTGGTGTTGGTATAGGATCTTGCCTAGGAGATTCCGCAATGTGAAAATCATCAGAATCCTTGCCTTCAGGTGGCATTGTTGGAAGCTTAGTTCCCAAATCCTTAGTCTTCAGAAGCTAATCCTCAGGACTCTATTCTGCCTTTTTAGAAGCAAAAAACATGAGCTCCGGAGTCATCAATGGAGGAAGGTCAACTGCCAGGTGTCAGATTCAAAGTCTCAAATGCTTCATAGACATGATGAATGACGAACATGCATGCAAAATGAAGAACAAGGAAGGAAAATTCAAAAGGTCGAAAATTGTGAAATTTTTTCTAACATTGGGAAGTTCAGGCGCCCTTGTCCAGTCAAGGCGCCTAGCAAGCAATGCCTTAGCCATTTTTCAGCTTCTGTTGTTTGATGCACGAGAAACGGTGAACGCAGTTGGTGAACGTGAAGTAGAGAGTGGAGAAATCAATGACAATTGAAAATCATGAAAATAATTCTAACTCTGGCAAACCTAGGTGCCCTTGTCAAGGAAGTGCACTTGGGATCTCATGCCTTAGTTTTTTTTTCCATTTTCTCGAAAAACGTGCAAGTCTTCCCCTTCAACTCGGTTTAGTTACGCAAAAAGCAATTAAAAGAAGTTTTCAGGGCAAGAAAGGCAAGAGATCATCTCAGATATGTTAAGGCTCTTTAATGAATCCATGATCCAGTTCAGAGGATCTGTCGGACAATAGAAATTGCAGATCAAATGGAGGCATTTCATGCAAAACGAAGAAAGTCCAAGGAAAATTGAAAATCATCAAATTTTGACTAAGTCTGGAAGACTTGGGCGCCCCTGTCAAGGAGGGGCACCTAGCTTTCAATGCCTTAGAATATTTTTCGCATTTTTCGGAAAACATTGAAAACTTCTTCGTTAGCCCGGTTCCGGCTTCGAGAAAATCAGTCAGATGCAGTGACGGAGATTAGCAAAGGATATAATTCATCTCAGATATGATCAAGCTTTCTAGATTGACTAACTTTTAGTCTCTGTTATTCATCGGCTAGTGGGAAATGGCACTCAAACAGGGGCCACTAGCTTCTGGAGGAAACGTGCAAGAAAAAGTTGAAAATCATGAAAAAATGGTTTAGCTTTGGTGATGATGGGTGCGCTTGTCCAAGAAGGGTGTCAAATTCTTCATGCCTTAGAAAATTTTTAATTCCGACATGCCTCGATCCAATTCAGTCTTCGTCGATAGTTTCAAGTGCGTGCAATCATTCGGATGACTTCGGATACCAGTATGAAGCTGGGAATCACTTTAGCAGTGGTCAAACATGAAATTGCCATAGTCAAATAGGTTTTATCAATTGGCAGCGTCAAATTGCTGGTCATCAAAGTCGAAGGCATGCCTCGTTGGAAGCCGAAACAAGGGAAAGATTGAAAATGATGAAAAATTGACTAACACTGTAGGAGCTAGGCACCCTTGTCCAGTCAACACTCCCAAGAGTTCATACCTTAGCCATTTTTCAGTCTCTGTTTTTCATTGATGAAAATCGTGCCTTCATGCATGCATGCTTTTTCCCTATAAAAGAGGAATTCACCGTTGTTAATGCAAACAAAGTCAGATTTTTGCATGCAAAGTTTGTATCTTCATGGATAGCCTCCAAAATAATAGGGTTTTGCATGAAAGCGCTTTTTCATCCCCAAACTTTATTTTAAAAAGCTTCTAGCATTTATTCTTCATAATTTGTAGGTTGGCTTTTAGAGGAAGAAAGATAAAATTTTCTTCTCATCAAGATTTGAAGGCTCAAACGGAATGCTTTTCCAGTGTTCATAGATTCGAGATTGGAAAGCACAAAAGCACGCTTTTTCATGGTTTGATTTTTTAGGGCATCACATTTCAGAAATAGGTGGTCGGCTTTTTCAATTTTCGTCAATCTGGGTCCACTTGTTTTATACTTCTCTTGAAGATTGGAAAATTTTAAAAATTTGCATGTCGGCCCCTAATTTTTAGGAGATTGCGCATGTCTGGGAAATCCTCGGCTTTTTCAAAATTTGATGATTTGGGTCTCTTCAAAACGAGATTGTCTACAAAACCCAGACCTCGGTTTTTTTGTTGTTGGAAATCTGTCTTTTTTTTTGAGAAAAATCAACAACCTATTTTTAGCAGTTTGTGCAAAACTTTTCCAAACATAGGCGTGTTTATAGTCAAAATTCAAGTTTTTAAACATGTAGTATTCTCCAATAGAAATCAGGACCAAATCAGTGTTGCTCCACGATTACCTGAGAACTTTTGAAACCAACTTGCATCATGTGTTTCCAGTGCTTGAGTTGCGTGCTCTGGAAGACGCAGGAAACATTGCACTCAGGAATCTTGGTCAATCTGGGTTGCTTGTAACAACTTCAATATCCATCTTAGTACAAAGTCTTGAATTTGTAATTCCTTGTGTTAAGCGTTACAATCGAACAACATGATAAGTCGAATCAATAGATGGGCGTACTATTTGCAGCCTTAGGCTGAATGATGTTGAGAGATGTTTCTCAATACCACCATGGATAGAAAATTTCATCATTTCAATTGAAGAATGTGAAAAGGTGTGGTATGAGAAAAATGATAAATGCCAGAAAAGAGTTGCGCAAAAGTGGTTGAAAGAGAAGCAGAATATTTTGCCAAAGAATGTTGGGTGTGGTGAGTTCAAGAAAGAAATTGCAGTCATGATCACTTTGCTCAGCCGAGTCATAGGTCAAGCATCGGCAAATAAGTTTCAGCCTTGGATGTTTTACATCATTTCCTTTATTATTGACAAAACAAAACACTATGACTAGCCAGCTTTGATCTGTGATAGTCTCCACTATAAAATGACAAAATTCTTCAAGGCCCATGAGTTCCACATGGTCTCTTACCTCGTATATCTAATGGCTTTTCAAGGCAAGTTCAAAGATTTGAATGTCGTTGGAACTTTAGGTGTTCAACATGTGTATGATTATTATTCGCAGTTAAAGTTTTTAGAGTATGAGCGGCATTATAGGCAGCTAAATGATGTATTCTTGTAATGTCCTTCTCGAGCATGATCTTTCCAATGGCCAGTTGGCCTATTTTTGGAGACAGTAGGCTATTCAAAAGGTGAAATTAGGGTTTTGGTTTTGGAGGATGCTTTCTTAGCGAGTTGGTTGTTTCAATGGCGGATTCTTCACGGGTTTTGGAAACCCAGCGATGATATGTTGTTCATTGTTGGCATTACGAGCATTTTCAGGAATTTACTATTTTTAGTAAATTCTATTTCTGGCAGTGGTCCTGTTGGTTTCGGCTCGGTTGGCTTTCCATTTTAGACTGATCAGTTGGCTTACTCATTTTTGGCTTTGGGGCATAACTGGAGAGATAAGTCGAATTATTTTAATTAAGTCATGTTTTAATGTTATATTTTAACATTGACCCCTTGGCCTAGCAACTTCACTTTAAGTTGTTTTAAAAAGATGTTCTTTATGGGTGGGTGCCTCATTGAAGGAATTAATTATATTTCTTATTAAAAGATTTAATCCAAGCGTAAGTGGGGCGCCAACTTCAAGGAAGAGATAAAGTTTATAATTAAAAGTCAAATATTGCTTGGGAAAGTGGAACGCCATCTATTGGAGAATTAGGGTTTGACTCAAAAAAGATGATTAGGGTTTCGAGAAGGTCAACAGGAAATTATAAAAGGAAGCCATTGGTTCTCATTTCAGGATCTTTTGTCTACAGGAATGTTATGCTGCCAGATTGGCTTTGGGATTGCTTCGAGGAATGAAGGCCTCCTAGCTTGGC
>VDFB02030457.1:0-28016 GCA_007258455.2 Sequoia sempervirens
TATTTGTTTTTGTTATTATACATAGACACTAGTTCATTGATTGGGCCAACATTATTAGTGATCACATACATTGACAAATGACTCAAATCTATCTCAACGAACATTTTTATATGTCATCATACTTATTTATACCATTTCAAATATGAGGTTCTAGCCATGGTTGCATCCAAGCTCCAATTTTTTGAACTTCATTTCCCTTTTGACATCAAGATTTTGTGAAAAATAATTTACAATTAGGACCTAGTTTTCACCATGTACTTGAGCTAGAAGATTACTGGATTGACTGTGATAATGAGTTTGAAGTGAGAAGAAGATATCAGATGAGACTATCACTAAGACATGTTATAATGTTTAATATAAATTGGGACTCAAGGCCTAGACAATGATGAATATGATTTAGTGGATAGAATGTGTTTTGATCATACATAGATGATTCTCTTCTTGTTAGTTGGACTAATAAGGAGTTTGGAAATATAGAAGGGAGAACTAAATTTTTTCTAAAGAGAAAAGAAAAATGGATAGTAAAAATGACAAGGAAACCAGATTCTAAGGCAGTAGAGCGACAAGAAGTGTAGAACAAGTGGAGACAAGTCAGATGCATCCTTCTCCTTCTTGCACAACATTGCTGACAATAAATATAAAAACTCTTGGAGGTGGGGATGGAGATGAAAAACCACCTAGGAAAGATTAGGAGAAGACTTGTGAGGATTATCCAAAGGGAAAAAGAGGAAGGATAAAGGAAAGAAGACATCAAATATTGTCCTAGAGGAGGGAAGTGGAGAAGAATCAATTGTCATATCATCATCTTCACAAGTGAGTGAATCTTTTTCATCCCTTCTTTCTACATACACTCCCTCACATCCTCATTCATCACAATATCATCTTGCCACCTCTAATTTGTCTCCCCCATCATCTCTTTATATGTCAACCTTTCATACCCCTTCTATCAATAGATCCTGGTGTTTTACCATGATACTATTGAAATCCTTCTAATGTTCATCATTATACCCCAACTACATGGTTGCAACAAAAAATTAATAAGAAGAGAAAGGTTGTGAAGTTATATATTCTAGAGAAGGATGTCATTGCCAATTTGTTACAATAGACTCCCTAGACCAAGAAATTAAAGACTATCTACAGGTCAATATTAGATGTTGCCTTCAGAAGTTTGTACGTGGAATTGGCCCATCCTTCTGCTCAAGAAGAAGCTAGTAAAGTGATAACAAATGACTTTAATAAATTAGTAAATTGAACTTGGGACCTCCCTCTTGAGATTTGAGATGTGCATAAGTTTCAAGTGTTAGCTATGAGGTTAGTAGAAAGAATTGAAAAATACAAGAAGTCTAAAGTTGAGATAAAGCACCAAGTGAGACTTTTAACATCTTGTTTAAAATCTATTATAGGCATTTCAACTCAAACCATAGGCTAGATTGATTATTCTTTTGACTCAAGTTTAGTTGGTGGTAATAAAATTATTAAAAGAGTCCACAAATATACATTTTATAGCCAAATAGTTGAAGACCGGGTTAATAGAATTATAAGAAAAGTATCAAAATTCATAGTAAAATTCAAGAAAATATATGATGGTATAAAAATTAGAACAAAATAAATTGATGATGACATCACAACCTTGAAGCAAGAAGAAACAAACATAATCAAGATAATAAGCACCTAAAGGAAATGATAGAAATGAGAATGGAAAAATTGGTCAATGAAGATATTTTTGCTCACTCTAATAATAACAGGTGCATTGTATGGAAAAAGAGCATAGAATGGAATATAATTTCTCTCAAACAAAATATGCATGGGCAAGCAAAACTATTGAAAGAATGTAATTAATTGAGATTGATGTCCAAACCAAACTTTTGTCTATTAACTCAGTGATCAAGCAAGTTTGTAGATCACAGATGTTCAAGTTGGTGTAAACAAATTTAAGGCAAATATCAAAGAATTGTTTAGTAGACAAGCATTTTGCATGGAGAATATTGAAAAACTAAGCATTATCAATGCATCATTCACTCAAGGTATAGGGCATCTTACTACTCATGGAAACAAGTTAGAATATCTTGGTGGAAATAGAGAATTGCGGAGGCTGAGAACTGACAACATCATCATTTCAAAAGAATAATTTCAAGTGCTCAAAGCCAAGAACATTACACAAATGCCCTAGTCACCATTGAAAGGAAAATATGGCACCAATATTGATGTGACATTTCAGCAAAATATTTAATTTATTTTAATTATTGATTCAAAGACTTTGAAATAACATTAGAAGTCTCCTAAATTTTAAGAAGGGTTTCTTTAAGTTTTCTTGATTAGTTACTTTAAAGTTTCATCTATAGTTTTGATGCTATATATGTAATTGAGGAATCTTCAAAAAACGAGTTAGATATTGGGACTGAAAACAATAATTTTAGGGTGGTAGCCTTCTGATATGGGAATAATTGTAAGTCTGTGAAGTCTGCAATCATTGAATATTCTAAATAAAAGGGTCTCGGAATTCTATGTGTTGCTATTATTTTGTCCTATTATTTCCTATGTGAGTGATAATTGTTCTAAATGTTTACTATTCATGTATTGGTTATTACCATGCTTCTTAATCTTTATATTTATTTTAAGATGGTAAATTGGTTTGTGCAATAGTTACTATTTTGAAACTGAATCTTGATCTATCATACACTTGTACTTACTATTTTGAGAGATAACAACTTGTGAGAGTTGTTATTATATTCTATTTACTTCTCTAAATTGTTCTATTTCATTGTGGTGTATCCTTATTTTCTCTCTAGTTAAAATCATACTCTATTCTAAATATAGAAAAACAAAACTTTTATCAACTTCAACTTTCTTGATTTAACTCAGTAATGCCCCTTTTGAATCAAAAAAATATATCTAAGTGTTGGTCTTGCAAGAATCTATTGGTCATTTGAACCTCCTCTTTGGCTCACATTTGGTTTAGTTAAGTTTTTTTTGCATCCTTTAGCTTTGTGGGTTATTGGTTTGCTACCATCCATTTACAAGATTTTAATTGGAAACCAACTTTATGGGACCTTCATGTTGAACTGAATAAGTCTATGGCTAGCTAGTTCACTTGGATTTTTCTGCTTTACAAAAAATGTGCCATTCAATTTTGCAAGCATTTCTATGTGAACCATCTTAATTATAAGTACCAATATTTTTTTGTATTTCCACTTGTCAATAGATTCCCAAGAGACAGTTGATTTCAAAAACTAGCTAATTATTTACAAGCGGATGGAGCCTATCTTATTGCATCAACCCCTAATGACATCATCTTCCCTTTTTGGGATTTTCTAAGTGAGCTTCTTTCCAATACTTTTATCTAGTTTTCTTCCATTTTCCCATATAGCCTAATTCCTTTTACATACTTTTCCATTTCATCTAAACTTCAACTTCCAAAGTTCTTCATTTGGTTTAGATTCCTTTGTCCACAAGCTTGTTCCATCCCATTTTCTTGCATTCATACCTTGTTGACATCACGCTAGCATCATCCCATCTTGCTAACATCATTGGTGAAAATTCTCATTCGAACTAGATTTTTTGCTACAACTAGTGGGTTAACTTGGTTCTTTCCGCATAGTTTACTTGGTTAGATTTTTTCCATAGATGTGCAATTGGTGGTCTTGTCTAACATTTGTTTTGGATGGTCCGTGAGGCCCGCAAAGCTCCACTTCAGCATGCAAAAGGCTTTGATGGTGTCTAGGCATCTAATTTTTGTCTTTTTGGATCCACATTTTCATTTCACCTACTCCTCTACTATATTAGGTGTCAATTAATACAATCTTCCAACTATCATGGTCTACTTGGTGACGGGTTGGCTTAACCAGCACACTCTAAAATTAATACAGAATGGTCCCAACCGTGATGTATGTCTGGGTTTTAAAATTATGTCTAAAGAATGGTCCCAACCATAATTGTATGTTGATGTACAGAGAAGTGAATATTAATGCAGGGAAAAAATAATTCAAGATAAGAAAGCAGTGCACAAGTTCAATCTAGACAGCTCGGAGTGCATGTCCACCATCTCGTACAATACTTTTGAAGAGAAACTTGCATACCTTGGATTTCTGAAACGTTCCCACAATCTGTCTAAAAAAATTGGTGTCTGAAGGAAACGGTATAACACAAATTTCATTTTAATCTCAAATACACAGGAGAAAGTTTCGTTACTTTTAATTTCTTGTTTATGTAAGAATATTTTTAATGAAAAATTTCTATTGCACATTTTACATGTTTTTTGAGTGCTTTTTTTGAGTTCCGAGCATCTTGTAAAGCAATACGTACAGTTATGTAATTTAGGTTAATTAATTAAATATGCAGTTAATTAAGTATAATTGTTTAATTAATTGATGATATTTCAAACTTAATAAATTGGATTAGTTGCAATAGTTATTTTAAAATAAATAAAAATGAGGGTTTTTAGTTCTATGATAAAAAAGGTAATATGTACAATTATAGATCTACTTAACTTGATTTGTCTCCACTTTTTTTATTTTTCAATATCTAAAAATGGTAACATTTAAGAATATTTTTGGAGGACTTCTCTTGCTGTCAAAAGTGGACGTGTTCTCCTAGGTCACCCCCCTCCCTTAAAATGGGTAAACAATAGAAGACACCATTCTCAGTTATTCATCTAGGATGATTTTGTAGATCTAGATTCCTTTTATTACACCAATTCAAGTGTTTTCTTCCCTAAATGTGAATAATAAGCACTTGGGTGGTCAATTAAATGCAACTAAATACCTTTAAATAATTACTATATAGCAACAAATTACACGAATACTTATTTGGTTAATTGGTTGGCAATAGGAGAAAAGTAAAGTGTAGGAGTTGAAGAAAAAATGAGTTATAATTTTGAAAAGGTTCAAAAGTTATTATGAAAATAATAGACATATATTTTGGCCATCAAGACAAAAAGGTGAAAAAATTAACAAAATGTTTCTAGATTAGTACATAGATAGGCATAATAAATGAAGAATACATGGGGATGTGGACCAATTTAGATAAGGTATGGATAAAGGATGTGGGAATGTGTAAAAGTGGAGTAGCAACATGGGGGAAAAGCTTGACTTCACACAAGATTATGACATATTTGTTAATGTGTAGATGTATAAAAACATTCTCTTAAAAGGGACAAAAAAACTAAATGCAAAATGCCAACAATATATAAATTTCATCACTACAACTTTACATAGATAAAATAAGCTAACTAATAAATGTAAATAATGAATATAAAAATAATTTACATGTAATTGGGGAACAATGATGAAGAATAAATGTTGAAATCATGTAGAATCCAATTATGAATGCCTTGATGGGTAGGAATGAATTATGACATATAGTAATGATTCGACTAAATTTTTTTGTTGAGATATCTTCATCTTCATCTTCCTTGTGTCTAAAATTATCAAGGTGGCATTTAAAAACACCTTTAAGGAGATTTCTAGATTGTTGCAATCAGCTTATATTGTATACAACATGCACAACCATATAAATGGCCTAAATATAGTTGTCCCAAAATCCAAAATGATAATAAGTGCATATTGAATGTCTTTAAATACCAAGGCACAATAATAGTTCACATAAAACATGTTCCAAGTTAATAGCTAGTAAGAAAGAGTCATAGTCTAGAAATTTGCATTTAAAATTTATCATGATGTCTTAGCTTAAAGTTTTCTCTCTTTGCTTCTACATAAAGGAGCAACTATAAATATTTTAAGAGGACTTGTATTTGTGTAGTGGTTAATTGACCAATGAACTTAATAGTAAAAAATTAACTTAAATATTTTTAATCTTATATTTGTTCATAATTAGCTCTTGTGTGTACATGTTTCTCTTGATTAAATTATGTCATGAGCCTTTGTTATACTTAAATTGATTTATGTATTCTCCCTTCCTTTTCACCCCCACACACCAACTTTAGGCTTAGCTTAGTAGGCCAATAATAAAATAATTATGAGGCCTAAAATTATAAGGTATACTTAAAGATTCCCTAAAAAAAACTTTAGAGGCTAAAAGATATAAGAAGTTAGATTTCTTTGGTATCTCTAGTTTTTCAAATGTAATTCCAAATGAAATAAAAGGAAAAATACCCATATTATAAGGTAATAATGTACGTCACAAGGGAGGAATATTTAATAAAGCTCATCAATGTTACAAATGAGTATATGTGATTGAGGATGGGGATGTCATCTAATGAATTTATTTTTGTCACCCCCTTAAAGAAAGTGCAAAAGAGTGGTATATGAGCCTCCCTCACAACAATATTTGGAATAATTTATGAAAGTTTTTAAAATAAAAATATGGAGATGGGATAGATCCCAAATTTATTATACATGAATTCACAACCTTTAAGAAAGGTATAAAAAAATTATGGTTGACTTTAATAGAATGTTCATCATGACAATGAGGAAAGTGCCATCAACTCTCAAACCAAATGACTCCATTTTCCTTTTCCTATATTGCAATGATTTTGATGCAAAACTTGGATATTGTCTTCAAGATAAAAATCCATAAAATTTGAGGGAAACACATTACAACCATATTTTAGTATTCTATTGTAAAATTAATGTTGATTCAAGCCATATAACTAATCTCTCATTATGAATAATTTTGCACAAATATATTTGTCAAATTAAAATTTATAAATTTATGTTTTAGTAAAGAAATTAACTATTATAATTATTTATACTTTCAAATCAACACAAGTTTATTATCATAAATAAAAATCTATGTTCAACACACATGGAAAAAACAAGCAATGGGAACATTTTTTTAGAAATATATAAGAGAATCCTCCATACTTATTTCCTTCTTTCAACAAAAAATATCAATTTAGGTATTATGAAACATTTATGTATTAGAGAAAATGTGTCTAAATTAGAATTAATCTCAATTAAAATATTAACAATAAATTGAATATATAACAAAAGTTATAAAAAAAATATGTGTTCCTTAAATATCAATCTTAATGAATGTGTAAGAAATTATGAAAATATTTTATTTCTATCTCAAGTTATATGTTACAAGGAAATATTATTCATTAAAAATACTATAAAGAACAAGAAATACTTTTGAAAATATATTTTATATAGCTTAAGTTATATGTTATGCTGAAATTTTTCTCATTAAAAATACTATAAAGAATAAGAAGCACTTTATTAAAAAAAAATTATAACAAGATAAAACTTATTTTAAATTCAAAAAAATAGAAAGAATATATATAGTGAATCTCACAAATTATTAGTTTACATTATTATCAAATTTTAAATGATTTTCTTGCTACAATTGAGAAAAAATAGAAAGAATTAAAAAATATTGATTTGAGTGGCACACATAGACTAAAAAGTGAGACAAACATTTATGTTGTCACGCTAATAACATGTAAAAGGATAAGGAATTGTTGGCTAATACCTAACAAATAGTAGAGATCACCACATAGTTTTGATTGTGCTAGTGTAGTAGTGATTTGATACTTAAAGGTGGGTCTGCAAATATTAGAGAAATACATTAAGGAACAAAGGAAAAAAATCATGGTGGAGATTATCTATCATAGTAGAGACTATATGAACATGATAATGATTATATACAAAAGTAGGACTAGCACTTTTTTCTTTGAAATTTTGATAGTTGGTTTGTTTCCCCTTTAAGACCTCTAGATTTTATAGTAAAAATTTGTGTGATTGTATAGGAGCCTACCTCAATCAAAACCTTATTCTCTTTATTCCAACCTCCACATGCATTTTATGATAGATATTTATTGTGTGTTGGTACATATATACTTAAGGGAATTCCTAAAAGATGTTATACAAGTCCTTGTTGTGCCTTTTGAATGGAGGAAACTATCAAGATGCTAAGGGGATATTAGGGATGGAGTATGAGGCCACATATTTGAGCATATATAATAATGGTGGTAATAGGAAATTTGCATAATCTATGAAAAATGTTTTTAGAATGATATAAGATTGAAGGAAGAAGATAACATCTTTCAAAAATGTTCATAATATAATAAACATCTACAATTATATAAAAATATTACCAATGATATTTATAAATATTATGATAGAGATAAGAGATTTAGAGAGATATCTAAAGAGATAATAAAATATCAAACAACTTACAGTTTACTAATTTAGTACAAATGGTAGCCATTCTAAAATATAAAATTCTTACAAGAGTGAACTATTAGATGTTTGAAAATGGTTCATTATGTATGGATGCAACTACAATCATAGTAGTGGTATTTTTAATACTATGATTGAAATAGCATCTAGGTTGAAACATATTTCTAGGAAGTCCAGAGATTTTTCAAAAATAAAAATTAGACAAGTTGGGCTGATTTGACATCTTGACAGTTATTTAAAGGGTTCAAGAGTTGGTTGACTATAAACTAAAGTTGCTACAATAATGAAAACTAAAATGAGTGAATAATATATAAAACCGAAATTATGAAGTGTATAATTTTTATATACATTTTATCTCATTTCATAAAATATAGAATTTTAAAATTAATTAGATAAATAATATTTATAAATTTTAAAGATAAAAAAAAAATACATGGGTTTGTGCCCTCTATCTTTGTTTATTTATTGTTTTTCTAGCATATATTTGAGATATGGTTTGCATTCAACAAATCACAAAAGAGATATGAGGTGATAAAGTTGCCAAATTTCTCATTCAAAACAATAATAATGGAAGCTTTGAATTATGGTAGAAGGACCCCAAAGTCTTTTGCATCTTAGAAGAGCAATAACAACTTCTCATAGATTTAATGAGACAAAGGAAAAAATTATCTCTATGGGGAAAGGAAGTTACATCAAATAAAATTGCACCAAACCTCTATTATATTGGGTTATACGGTGGCATATTTGCATGCTAAGAAGATTAATTGGTTAGCTCTACTCGTTGGCACAAATATTATCTCTCGAAGGCTAGATCAGAAAGGGGAAGAGAAATGTGGAGGCATACGGGGTGACACCACCTTACATATATTGTCGAAGGAAAATCGCTTGAAGACGTCCTGCAAATCCATATTACTCTCCCCCATCTGTTTGACGGCAGCGGCAGGAGGCAATGGGTGATCTCGCCCTGCACGCTCTCTGCAATGAAGTGGCGTAAAGAGTTGTGTTGAATTCAAAACTGGAAACTCGTCCCTACAATTTCCAGCCCTTGACATCCACGTTGAAAATGGATTGGACGGTTGACGGTAGGCGGGAGACAATGGAGGTGACTATTGGTTGGGTGGGAGAAAGAGTTTTGAAAAACGTTTAAACTTAACTGTGACAGTGATAACCATGACTGACATGAGAAAATGGGAAAACAGAAACGGAAATAAGACTTTGACCTGTTAGAGCTTAGAGTGTGCTGGTTAAGCCCAGCCCTTGGTGACCTCACGAATACATTTGGGTGGCAAGATTTTAACGCATAAATTTCATTTCATCTACCACCATTTATGACATTATGTTTCCCAAGGATCAAAATTTAATGTAGAGCACATCTTTCAATTTGAAGCACTCATTTTGGGTAGGATTTATTCCTTGCCATGGATTTTGAACGTAATTTTGGGCTACGATTAGGTTTTGATCCCTGAGAGTATATGTAAGGTTTTTTGGTTCTTCTTATGGCCACTAGAGGTAATGAAAATGTAAAGTACTATGTAGGGTTTCAATCCATGCTCTATCTAGTTGCAAAAGGCTATAGATTGTGGAGCATGTGAGGAGTAAAATACATGTACATATGTTATACAGTGAATGTCTCCATTATTGTTTGTATTTATCTTGAAAAATATTTGATGGCTGTGAAGGTTTTCCCTTGCCATTTTTTTGGCATGAATGTAACGAACATTTGATAATGTGATAAAATTCTAATGTATTACAAGCTTTGTAATAGTCACTTTTTTGTTACATCTGAATTCATGCAATTTAATTTGGATAAATAAGTATGCTTTCTGTGTAATATTTATAATTTGATGGAGTATATGTCTAGATGGAAAGAAAACCATGAAAATATGGTGAATCAAACTCAGTTGAACCTATTTATTTCGACCATATTCAAATACAACCTATCTTGCCTATTAGTTGGGGTATTAGGGAAATAAATAATTTGAAAGAAAGGATAGAAGTGGTATTGAGGAACACATAGGAATGGATGATGAATAAGACTACAAAAAAATTGACCACAAAGTCTTTTGAGGTGAATGAAATAGTAGGACAATGGGTGGAGGAACAAGAAAGACCTACCAACAACCCTTTTTCATCCACTAGCTCTCAATCTATTGGTGGAGGTAGAGGATATGGCGACAAAGATCCAAAAAGGAGGAGGAACCTGGAAAGAACATACAAAATCAGCTCCAACCTGGGAAAGATAAATTTAGGAATAGGGAAAAGAGAAGTTGGAAGATATCCAAGAGGAACTAGAGGAAGAAGGATCTATTCATGTCCTCTCCTCTCTATCTCATGCAAGTACTTCCTCGTCTCCATCTCACTCATCACCCACTTCCTCACCACTACATTAACCTCAAACCCCCCTAGTTCAACCTAATCCATCACCTCCATATTCACTTGATATCACATTATTTAATAAAATGGGACCTTTATTTACTACATCTCCTTCAATGAATCTAGTACAATTCTCCCTTGGTACTATTGGAACCTACTCTGGTACTCCATCCAATACACTATCCTCTTTGTTACAATAAACCGTCTCAAAGAAGAGAAAAGTAGCCCAATTGAACCTTCCCCTATTTGATGTTGTTTCCAACTTTTTTTAAAGGCCTCCCCAACCAAAAAAGGCCAAAAAAACTTCTAAGTTGATGAAAGATTCAACTTCAGGCCATACATATGTAGAATTTTCCCATCCATTCACAAAGAAATATATCAACGAGGTGATTGAAAAGGATTTCAATATCACAAGGATTAATATAGGCCATTCCTCACATGATGGGGACATTCAAAATTTTCAAGTATCAGCTGTCAGGATGGTTGAGAGAACAAAGAAAGATAAGCATTATAATTTAGATGAATTTAAACAATAGGTAAGAGCCTTAACTTTGTGCCTTAAGTCTATAGTCAATACCTTAGATCAACCTCTATAAAATATTGATACTGCTTTGATCCTAGCTCAATAAGTGGGAAGGAAGTGATTGAAAAGATATGTAGATATCAATCTTGTGGCAATGTAACTTAAGGCTGGGTAAATGTAATTATAACCAAAGGTTCAAGTTTCATTGATGAAGAGAAAAAATTATTTGATGATGATATTAATATATCAAAACAAGAGACAATTTGGATAAGGGTGGACAAAAACCTCACAAAGATGATTGAGATGGGCAATGATAAGCTTATTATATAATAGATTTTTCAAAATACTAATGATAATAGGTGCATCATATGGAGAAAAAGTATTGAATGAAAATTAATGGTCATTAGAAAAACACCCAAGAGCAAACCAAACTATTAAAAGAATGCGATCAATTGAAGGAAAATATCAAAATTGACTTCTTGTCCATCAACTTATATGTTTAGGTAAAGGATAATTCACAAGTCATTAACATCAGTCCATCAAAGATAGATTCAAGGTAATGATTGAATGAGTTTTTGATAAGAAAAAATTTAGTGTGGAAGCTATGAAAAAGTTGAGTAACATTGACACTGTCTTGATACATTGTGTTGATCATCTCACAATATTCTAAAGCAAAATAGAAAATACTTGGAACAACAACCCGCAATCTAGAAACTGAGGACTAACAATGTGATCATTGGAAGGCACAATGAGCTTGCTCCTACTATTAAAGAATTTTGTGTTTATAAATCTAATGTTTTTTCCCAAGCGCCACAATCTCCAATCCCAGGTTCATCCCTTGTGAAGGATAAAGATGATGAAGATAGAGATAATATGTCACCATAACATATGTCTAGTTTTTTTTATCAATTTATTTCCAAAGGTTGTAAGTTATTAAATTGCTTAAGTTTTTGAATATTAAGGAAACTTTGAACCTTTATTTAATCGTTAATTAAAGAATCAATAACATTATATAGTCTATTTATATACGATTGATGGAATTGTAAAGGATCTTTTTTGGGGGAGGTGATGGTTTAATTTTGGTATAGATTAGTTGAGAATTTTTTTTTTTTTTGACATGGAAGATTGTAAGTCTATGAGATTCGCTAATTTTAAGAATTTGAAATAAAGGAATCTATTTTGAATTTGTGTGTTATCAACATGTTTCTAAGTTATTATTCTTGTGATATAATGTAATAGCTATTTTAAGTGTTTAATATTCCATATTGATTTATGTTCTAAATTATCTTTGAAGTAAATAAAATATATTTGTTTGTAAGGTGATTTATTGATCTGTGAGCCAACTTTATTTGAGAAACTATTTTTAATTACATGCTATGCATTTATGGCTTTAAAAGGAACTAACCTTTGAGTTTGTTTCATCCGTATGAAATTATACTAGCTTTTTGTTTTGTATTAATGAGTTATTTGTTTTCTTCATTTTCACCTTTCTTGCTTTATTTTCAAAAGAAAACCCCAAAACTTAAATTTATCAGAATAGGGAGTTGTACTTTTAAAATTTAGTGGAAATTTTGTTCTAATAAAATATTAATTTCTCCAATTGTTGGTCTTTTTTCCATCACAAGTTGGGTATGTCAAGGTCATTTTAATATTTAAGTTAATGGTGACAAATATGAAAATAAACACTAACAAAAGATAAAAGCTACCATTAAAATAGATATTTTATTTTCAAATATCTTAATTAGGACATTGATGACCAAAATAAATTTATTTCCTTATCACAACCAATAATTAATAATTTGGCTCATGCCTACCACAATAGTTCATCACATCCAAAATTTATTGAATTATAATAGTATTTTTTAATATGTTCAATATTAAACGTTTAAAGTTATATGACCTAATATTTTAACAAATTACACATGCCTAATCAACATAGGTACCACTAAGCGAAGCACTTCAAAGGATAAATTAAATATTTCACCCATCAAGTATTGGTAAATTAAGTTCTACATGAATGGTCAACCATATGCTAGTGAGACAAAATCGAAGTAAGAGGACCATCCTTATCTTTTCTTATAGTTAAGTATGGATTCCTAAATTAAATGGAGATATCCATATTGAACAAAATAATGAAATACCTAATACAATATTTAAATCCAAAGAGAGACCCATAAGGAGGATTATAAATCTTGTTGGTGTAAATAAAGTCTTGTACCTAGTTAATTCATTACTCGGGGACTTATTTACACATGCTAAGTTTACTTAGGTCCTAGGAAGGAATATTTCTAGAAGGTGTTAGTTGTCATTAGTTATCTTTTGACAACTACTACATGTGAACCTAGGTAAGTGTGATTAGTTTTCTCATGTCATATGATTAAGACATTTGTCATAATCCTATGACATCTTACATCACACCTTGGCTATATAACCAAGGGGTCTCTCATTGTAAAAACAATAATCTCATATCATTGGCATTGAATATAGTTTATTCTTGTCACATTCCATTCTCTCTCTTTTGTGCTTTCCATTTGGTCCATAGATCTTGGCAGCCATAGCAAATTCTAACATGGTATTAAAGCTATATCTTAGTTCTAACATGGTATCAGAGCGGGTTGGGTGCCATTGGAGAGTCTTTTTTCTGAAGAGATACCAGATTTGGGGAGGTTCCCTTTTTGGCTCTTTATTGCAGGTTCATATTGGAGCTTGTTGGTGCAATTCTAAGCTCCCATTACATCCGGAAGGTTCCAGAAAGTCAAATTTTCCTTTTGTTTCATATAAATCAGACATACGACTCGGCCAAATCTATGAGGGTTTGAAGCTAAAGAGTGGCTGCCAAATCCAGCATGTAGCTGCATTTTTGGAGCATTTTGGGTCAAATCTAACCTTGCCATCACGTCCAGAAGGGCCAAAAACCCTAAGATTGACTATCAAATCATCCAAATCAGAGCAATTGTCTGGTGAGGCAAAAAAAATTTCCTGGAGAGCTGTATGACCCCCTAGGTCATCATCATTGCGCAGGTCGTACGAATTATTTATAAAAAAAAATTGAAATATTTTTCCGTCGACATTTTATTATTTTTTTTGTTTTAAATTATATTAGCCCGATTGTGTTTTTAGTTTTGAAAAATCAAAAATAAAAATAAAAAAGGGTATAAAAATTTTCTGAGTACTAGAGGTACCAATGGAGGCCAAGTGGCCCCCGCCACCTGCGGTCCCCATAGAAAGCAGGCAAGTAAAAGGTAACCGACGGTCAATAAAGCTCCATCTAACAACTCCAGAAAACTAGCTAGCACTCTTCAACAATCTGTTGGGCTGCAAAAATCTGAAGGCCGGTCATTTCAATTAAACATCCGACAATAGTCCTTTATCAGAGGACATTTTCATTCCTATTGGCAGTCGACAATCACAATTCCGGCAAGGCATCAAAGAATATTCTGGGATAGATTCCGCCCATCTGAGACGACTTTCTCAACATCAATTTTATGCTCATACTTGGGTGAATATTCCAAGCAGGGGAGTATATTCTTTTTTGACGGCTTGACACACGTCAAATTTAAGCCTATGAATTGATGACGTCAGTGCCACGTCATCATTTCTAAAAAAAATTCCCCCCCTTCCAATTGAGTTTTTGATTTTGCAGTTCAATTTCAGAGGCTCATAACTAGGTTATTTTGGCTCCTTTTTTTGAGCAATTTTTTTTTATTTGGGATAATTTTTCATGCTCTTCATAGTGGTGCAATTATTTTTTGGTTTTGGTACTTATTTTTTTTATATAGAATTTTCAGATTCTCATAGGTGTTACTGCTTCATCCTCATTTTGGGAACTTTAGGAGCTCATATCTTGCTCCTATGGTAACATTTTTGGGTGCAATTTTTTTTTGAAAGTGCATGATTTCTCGTGTTCTTCTTAGTGGTATGATCAGATTGATCTCATTTTGTACCAAAAATTGTACTTGAGTTTGTGGCCTATTTTGGCATCTGTAAGCACTAAGATCAAGTCTAGCTTTTTTTTTTGCATCTAGCAATTGTAAATGCACTAAATATAAAGTGTCAAATCAAATATTGCTTAGGGGGTTTCTTGATTGAGTGATTTGGGGGAGGTCTCTTGGTGCATTCTTTTGATCTGTTTGCTTGTGCTCTCTCATTTTCATGGATCATTCTAAGGTTCCTTTGCTCACATCATATAATTATTCAACATGGCATCAAAATGCATGGAGTATTCTAATGACAGAAGGTCACTCTCTATATGTTGAAAATAAGGTACTTGAACCTACTGATGATGAGAAAAAGTTAAAATGGATGATTAAACATACCAAAGCTCTTGGGTGTCTTCGTAGACTTGTTTCTCAAGATTTGTTGTTCCAAATTGAATCATGTAAGAATTCTCATGAAGCTTGGGAAAAATTGAAAAAATTATATGGTACTACAGATGAAGTAAGAGGTTATCAAATTGATAATGATTTGATGAACCTTGATCCTAAGAACTTTGATAAAATCCAAGACTACATCACTAAGGTTAATGATCTAAGAGAGAAATGTAAAGCGTGTAAAATTGATAAGGACATTCAGTTGGTCTACAATACAATGAAAAAACTTGGTCCTGATTATGCTTCTTTTGTTTCTAGCTTTCATACTCATAGATTGACTATGGGGTCTACATATACTACACCTTCATTTGCATCATTTTCTGAGATGTTGATACATGAGAAACAAAAGCTTATCTCAATGGGTCTCATCAAGACTTCTAAATCTCAGGCATTGTTGGTTAGTCAAGTGAAAGAATCAGAATCAGATAAGAAATAGAAGAAAGAAAAGAATAATCCACATTCAAATCAATCAAAGAAAAAATCATCTTCCAAAGGGGAATCATCTAAGAGGGAGAGGCCTACTTGTGCATATTGCAAGAAGGATGGACATGAAGAACATTATTATTATAAGAAGGATATTGATGAGTTGAAAAATCTTCTCAAAAAGAATCACATTGATTTTCCTTCTAGAATTTATGAATCTTCTTCTCCTTCTACTTCAAAATAGTCTAAAAAGGACAAAGGTCATGCATCTACATCAGGAAATAAAGGACAAGCTCTTTGTGCTCTTTCAGGTCCAGGATTAGGGAGATGGCTTCTAGATTCAGGAACCTCTCATCATATGGCATCTTCACAAACTATATTCTCTTCATTCCAGCCTTGTACTATGTCTCCTATCTTGATGGGAAATAATACATACATGAGTGTAACAAGGAAGGGATCTATTAGTTTTGGGGATAACACTTTTCAAGATGTCTTCTATGTTCCTCATTTGACGAACAATCTTCTTTCCATATATAAGATTACACATGGTGGAGATGGGAGAATTGTGGAGTTCACACCTGATTCTGTCATCATTCAAGACTTGGAGAATCGAGAGATCATTGCAACTAGGGTGGTTGATCATTCATCTCGGTTGTATACCTTTGCATAGTTTGCTTCTGATGATGACCTTGTTCCTTCAGCTGTTGATCATATGGACCATGATTCAAAGGATACATTTGGCTTCTTGAACTTGTGAGTTCTCACATCAGATCCAGTTCTTGAGTCATGCATTTCATCTCCTCTATCTACTATTTTAGTTGATGATGCTTGTGTTGCGACAGTTTTGGCTCCTTGTGATTTAGTGCATCAGGATCCTGATAGTCTTCCAGATATGGCTACTTTGGATGGCTTCTTGATAGGTATTTCAGACTTGTTTGTGGAGTCTCATCTTGTAGAGTTAGGAGACATCATCGATAGCATTCATCTTCTCTTTGATGAAGATGTACCTTCTTCAGTTGTTGTAAGGGAACACCTTGACCCTCTTGTTCATTCTCTACATGATCATTCTTTTCAATTTGGCGTGAGTGTGGATACTTTTGGACAACATTTCAAGGAGGCTTCTTTGTCTTTAGAGGGGATATTTTTGTCTTTGGATTGTTCTCTACATTCATCTCTACTAGATGTTGGATTGCCCTCTTCAGCAGTGTGGCCTAGAACACCTGTTTGGAGTGTGTCAGCTTTCGACATTGACATGGAGACACTTGAGCATGTGTCAAAGACATCATCATTCATCATCCATATTCCTGATATCCTGCATACATCCATGGTTTAGTTTCTTCCTAAGGGGAGGAACGTTGTTCGGCGAGATTGGATCATCTTCAACATTTAATGTCAAGCTTCTACCATTATTGCAGGAGACTCAACATTGAGGGGAGGCTACCTTGTCTCTCTTCTTCTTCTCTCTTATGGGGGGGTCTTTTTCCTCACATGGGGTTGTTACCTTCTCATTCATCATTGAAAGCATTTATGTTTTGTATTTTATCTCTCTTTTGGGGAGGAGTTTTGTCCCATTGGGTTTTCTCCTTTTCTCCGTTTGTGAGAGATTTCATTTTCATATGTACATGGGTACCTAACATGGCCTAGTAGTCGGGACCCATCTTTGTGTCATTTGCATAATAATGTACTACTCCCTAAGTTGCACTTAAGGGGGGGTGTTAGTGTAAATAAAGTCTTGTACCTAGTTAATTCATTACTAGGGGACTTATTTACACATGTTAAGTTTACTTAGGTCCTAGGAAGGAATATTTCTAGAAGGTGTTAGTTGTCATTAGTTGTTATCTTATCTTTTGACAACTACTACATGTGAACCTAGGTAAGTGTGATTATTTGTCTCATGTCATATGATTAAGACACTTGTCATAATCCTATGACATCTTGCATCACACATTGGCTATATAACCAAGGGGTCTTTCATTGTAAAAACAATAATCTCATATCATTGACATTGAATACAGTTTATTCTTGTCACATTCCATTCTCTCTCTTTTGTGCTTTCCATTTGGTCCATAGATCTTGGCAGCCATAGCCAATTCTAACATGGTATCAGAGTTATATATCAGTTCTAAAAAATCTATATGACAAAATTTTCCCTTTAAATTTTGTCCAAAAATTTTGATCACAAGTTTGTTACCATGTTGATAGTGATTACATCCCATTATAAAGGAATTGGTATGTTGAGGAGGCTCTCATCAAGATTTTCATCGAAATATGGAAGGCTATGAAAGGAATTGGAGAGACTGATAGCTCTAACTAGATGAACTAAAATATTTATAAGTTAAAATCATTATAAATTTAGGGAGATTGATGCCTAGCAACTAGTTGAGCCAAATAACTACAATTCCCCTAGTGTATAAATTTAACACCATACTAATTGTTGGGATTGTGATGATTAGAATTTAACATGGTTATTACTAAGCATAGGATATATTTCCTTAAGCTCATAAAAGAAAGAATGACCCCTTATGACTAAATGACAAGGATTTTCATCCCTCTATACACCCTATGGTAAAAAGGAGGATAATCTTCTTTAAAATTCCTAGTATTAGACCTTCTAGGAGATTATTTTTTATGCTCTCTAGCATGAAAATGATCCATTTAGTGAGGGTATGCTTGTTATCTATGCCTATCATAATAATCATTTTCATATTTATAGATAGAACAACCATGGATTGGGAAGGAGGGCTAGGATTTTTAATGTAATGGTCATGAATCTTATCAAAATATTTTCAATAATTTCCATGGATACCAAATATCTTTCATGATTTTATGTTATTAATTGATTTATAAACAAATTGGAGGAGGTTATGTTTTCATTTCATGCCACCCTTAGATGAATCATCATTGATAACTGATCTAAGAGATCCTATATGGGCGATCCTGCATGAACATCCCTTGAAAATTCCTAAAATTGGTTAAGTCTTGGTGTTTCAAACTTTCAGGTTTTCGCTTCCTTTCATACTTGCATGCCTTCTCCATCTCTTCCACTTCTTCTTTCCATTTTTGGTTGTGTTTCAGATTTCGTCCATTAGCCTTACCCTTTAAACCCTTACTACTTCTTCATAAGCCTCTCACCCTCTCTCCTTCTCCCTGATTCCTTCTTTCAAAAATTTGACTTTGTCAAATTTGTGGATTTCAAGAGTTGAGCTTCTCTCTTACCTCTTACTTGCTTTTGGTAAGAGGTACGCCTTCCTCTCCAAATCCCTCTTTGTCTTTCAGGCATTGGGCCTTCGTATTTCCTTCTACCTTCCCCTTTCCAACCCTTGAGTCTTCAATCTTTCTTCAAAAATTTGGCTGTGTCAAATTTTTGAATTTTGGGAGTCAAGCTTCTCCATTACCTTTTACTACTTTTTGGTAAGTGGTAAGCATCAGGCTTGATGCCTGACGTCTATCATCTCTTTTGCCTCCAACGCCCAATCTCTACTTTTCGAGTGTAGGGATTTAGGCTTCCCTCTTACCACTTGTCTACTTTAGGTAAGAGGTAAGAATTATTTTTTATTTCTTATTTTCAAAATTTTTAGGATTCAGGATTCAGGCTTCCCTCTTACCTCTTACCTACTTTAGGTAAGAGGTAAGACTGCTTTTCAATTTTTAATTTTTGAAATTTTTGGGATTCGAGATTTGGGATTCCCTCTTACCTCTTACCTGCTTTAAGTAAGAGGTAAGGCTTCCTCTTGATTCCTAACAAGGTATACTATTTAGGGATCTAGACCATTTAATGCATAGCCAAAGATTCCTTTCAGGCCCAATGCCCTAATTTTCTGTAGAATGGCATGTTTTTGCATGACAAAGCCATTAATGCTTGAACCACCTCTTCAACTACCTATTTCAAATTTTGGGCCATAAGGACAACATTTAATACATTCTCTAACTTCTACCAATGGATTTTGTGGCATCCATGCTCATTCATTGCTACTTTTGTCCCTTTTTGACGGACTCCACACCTAGATCGTTGATTTCATAAAGGATTTTGGAGGTACTTTTGGATAACCTTTTCTATAGAGGTATGGCAACCATGCTTGTTCTAGGAATGGATTTCATGAAAAATCTCAATCTTCCTTGATCAAATATTGTAAACCTAGTTGGGTTAGGGTTTGGTTAAAGATCATCCAAGTTATGCATGATCTATAAAAGTAACACTTGTATTCTTTTTAGGTTCTTTTGGGCTCCTCTCATAGTTTTCTTTAGCATACGTTGTATTATACATTCTACCATTGTAAATTTTGGCTTTATGCCTTGTATTAATGAAATCTAGCTATTATCATAACTATTTCATGCATGTTTGAGTAAAACCTCTTTACCTTCATGTCTGAATATGTGTTTTAGTGGATTTGTTAATGTATTGAGAAATATTAAGCAAATAAGGAACAAATTTTTGTCTTGGTGTATCACCTTCATTTCTATTTTATGTTATCCTTCTATCTCTTTTCCTTTGTGAGTTGCTAGAGTAGAGTAGTAATATGATTTCATGTGCTAAGTTAGGTCAATACATTTACACTAGAAGAGGAAGTCAACCTTCTCCAGAGACTTGACCTCATTTCGAAAGGTCCCACACCTTGATGTCATTTGAATGGTGTCATTAGAACACTAAAATATGTGTTCAACAAGGTGTAGTTCTATGTGACAACAATTTTTGGCATGCCTAATTAGACACACAAAAATTTCACTTGATCTTGTTGAGAGAGTGGTGTTTCTCTTAACATTTCAACCTTGAAGAGGCACTCAACAAAGTACTTGGAGACTCTACAACTAAGGGAGAACTCTACATTCAAGTTGGTGACTTAGCTGCTATCCAAATTCCTATTCTAGATCAGACCTGGAAATTCATGCCAAAGGTCCATACCAGGGCGCCTTCTAGTGGTAACTTTCAATATACTGAGCTACCATCTTTTAGTTCTAGAATAAGAAATAGACACTCCCTATCACCCATTAGGAGAAATAGAAGTAAAAATCCATCTCCTAGAGCTCAATCTATGCCACCTTTGAGTAGATTATTTCAAGCTAGAACACCTATTGTTCATACACAATAATTTGTTCTCTATGGCTTTACCTAGAAATCAACCCTTTATATCTTTTGTGATATCCCTTTAATTTTAGCCAAGAAGGATGATATACCAGTCAATTCCCTCAAAAGTATCATTTATTTCACTGGTGAGACATCCAGAACTCCAACAGAGCACATCATAGATGTGGAAAATATATGCTCTATGCATGATGTAACAGAATACAATGTGGTTGTTAGGTTGTTAGCCACTTCCCTTAACGGTAAATCATTGCAATGGTATAGAGGCTTTCCACCTAACTCCATTCACAATTAGATTAGTTAGGTGAGAGATTATGCAAGAAATTTGAAGACAAAAGTGACCTTTTGTCCCTGGTAGAACAATTGACAACGATCAAAATACCACCTCATGAATTCATGAGTGACTTCAACTATAGATTTCAAAAGACTTGGGATAGAATCCCTATCTTGTCGAAACCTTCTCCTAAGTATACTTTCTTATATTTGTTAAGGGCTCTTAACAATGACATAACTGTTACGATTCAGTCTATGGGTGGTTTTACCTTACTCAAAGCATATGACCTTACCACAAGGGCAAAAAATTGCATAATACAAGTTGGGAAGATAGCTCCTAGGCCACCAATGCCTTTATTTCTAGAGCTACCCTCACAACCAATATTGGCTCCTATCCAGTTGCTCCTATTCCAATGGTTTCCACAAGCCAACCTCATACTTCTACTACATTTCCAAAAGATTGGGGCACCTTACTTTGAAGTATGAAAAATGAGTTAGTATCAATGAAGAGGAAAAAAGCTCAAAATAATAGGCCTTATCATCCTCAAGATCAAGGTTATCAACATAATGATAACCTTGTCAAGGAAAAAATCAATGGAATCATACTAAGCCCATGAATAACATGCACCCAACTACTACCAACTCTTCTAAAGCTTTGGTCATAGTTCAAAATAATCTATCCCAAGAACAAGAGTGGCGTTACCCATGTGAGACGTCTCATAATAAAAATGCTTGCCAAAATGGAGAGTTTGTACAAACTCTAATGGTTCATAATGAAACCTCCACCTTAGGGCATCAATTTAGTATTGTACGGATTTGAAAATTCAATTTGTGAAGCTTAAATCCTTAAAGGAAACCAACAAACCATTAGAAGTAATCTTATAAGATAAAATCCAAAATAATGAAGCACAAATAAGCATAAAGTCAATTGAATGCAAACAAACAAAGAAAATTATACCTTTATGCTTTCATTGGTTGATCTCCATTGTTCTTCTCTCATTCGCTTTTGAAGATTTTAGATATGTTGCTCTCAGTTTTGAAGTGCACAAAGTAAAAGGCTTAAGACAAAAAGGGGGATAGCGAAAGGTTGAAGAAAATTGTTCAAGATGAAAATTTCAGCAAAAGGTTGAAGATGGTGGTTAGAGAAATGGAGAGCTAAAAAACCTTAATTTATAGATGAGAAGATGGCGAAATGGACATATGAGATTGAGTAGACAATGGATGGCTGAGATCAAATGAGAGAAAGTGCAAAGGAAAGTTTCTCATTTTCAAAATAGAATAATGGAAGGGAATGAGGAGTGAGAAATAGAAAGATGTAAGAGTTCACTTGAGAAATTCAAGGAAATGGAAGAGTCAAGTGAGAAAAAGAGGGAGAGATGTAAGAGTTAATTTTCTGAAAATAAAAATCATTTATTTTCAAAACCATGGATAATTAATTAAATTTAAATAATTTAATAAATCATTAGATTAGTGAGACTAAATAAATAAAGGTATTTATTTAATCAAAGGAAATGTTAATAATTAAATAATTGAGTAATAATTATTTAATCAGATGGAATAATGAAATGGAAGACATTAATATAATTAAATAATACAAATTATTTAATTATGTATGTGTGAAAAGATAGTGAAATTGGATTAATTTTAGACGAATAATTATGGTTAGACAAAGAACTAAGGTTAGACGAAGAATTAGATTTAGATGAAGAATTAGACAAGAAATTAGTTGGAAAATGTCATCATAAGCTAGGGACAATTTTAAGTGTCTACATTTTGCCCTCTTTGAGACAATGTAATTTTTAGTGTTGTCTCAAAGATTTTTTTTTTTATTAGGTCTTTCCCTAGCATGCCCCAACAAAAGTGGGATTATGATGCCCTCTCATGAAATTTGATGAAATATGCAAAAAATATTGAGGAAAATTTTCTAATAAGATGATTGAATGTGGTTGGATAGAAGCGATATTAGCTAAAAGAAAAAAGGAAAAATTAGTAAGAAGTGAAGAATAATTAGTTTGATCGATATCAGTGTTGGAATATGGCTTCTAGTGTTGTTATTGATGGAAACCTAAGACATTGATCCGGTCCGCACTTCAATATCTAGTCATATCGGAAGACAAAGTAAAGAACAAGGTATCCGACTGAAGTTGAATTTGTCAAGTTTTTTGCATTATCAATTTATCAGTTTTGGTTGTGGATCTTAGGGAAGGTCATTGGGTATCTAGAATGTCTTATTCTCGAGTTTTGTGCTGACACATCAAGTGGTGTATGGGTTAGGAGATCCGGTCATTTGAATTTTTTTTCATCAGTTTATGAAGGCCGACTAAGTGAATGTGGGGTGTTGCAGATGTATAAGGAAAAATTGTTTGGAGTATTTTTGTGTTGAAGATTTTGTTTTGGGTCCTCACTATGTCATGGTTGACTATGCTAGATGCGTATTAAATGTTATTCATGATTTGAGCCGACAGTTGGTAAATAATTCTTATTTTATTGAAGTCGACATGAAGCAATTGAATCCTTGGTGGCAGATATATATAAGAGTTTGATTAATTCATTTTGTATGGTATTCAAGATGTTTTGATGTATGTTACAAATACCAGAAGAGTAGTTGAGCGATTATGCATAGTTTCACTTATGCAGAAGAGGATTTTTGTGAAGCAAATTAAGGAAGAACAAGGAAAAGTGCAGAATCAAATAGAAGGTCCAGAATTTGATCTATGAGCCTAATCGGAACTATAATCAGGAATTTGTAGATGCTCCTTTCTTAGTTCAACCTTTTGATGTAATCCAAATCTTTTGTAAGATAGTGACCCTTCCTGATTTTGAGCAGTGAACTCTAGGCAGTGTGCTTGAATGCAAGTGCATTCACATTTTTTAATACACTTATATTTGAGTACTCAAATTTTGGATTGACCTCCACCATGGTTTTTCTCCTAACAAGGTTTCCACATAAAAATCCTTGTGTTATGGTGTTGTGGATAATTTATTTATGTGTTTTCATCTTTCTCTTGGTTAAATGTTATAAGTGGTTTAAGGATCAGATTGATAAAGTTAAAAATTACAGAATACTGATTCACCCTCCCCCTCTCAGTGTTCCCTGATTCCAACAATTGGTATCAGAGCTAAGTTCCTTGGAAGAAGTTTAACAACTTGAGGTGGATCTTGGAATGTAATGGACTCTGGTAGTCTCCAGCAACAACTTTTGGTGGCACTTGATGATCTTGATCAGTCTAAAGAAAAAGTATGAGAATTGAAAGAAAATCTTAAGGATGCTAAGAAATTCATTCAAAAGTTGAAGGATCATATTATTAAGTACAGAGAAAAGAGAAAGGATCTTTGTGATCAGATTAAGCAAAAAGAGAGAAAAAAACATGGATGACGATCACTAGAATCAAACCTTGAAGGAATTAACTAAAGAATTTGAAAAGCTTTCCAGAAACAATGCTACCCTAAAGAATGAGATGGAATCTATGGTGATGAAGCTGACTAAGGAGATTGAAGAAAGAAAGAAGAATGAGGAGAATCTTGCACGATCCCTAAAAGAAATATCTGATGAATGCAACAAAATTAATGGATAATTCATTCAGCTAGAAATTGAACTACAACAATCCAGAAACAATGAACAAGAACTTGAAAGACAAATTGTTATTCTCAGGGATGAACTTGCTACTACAAATGAATACAAGGAGAAGTTCAACATTAGATCAGTTAAGCTTGATGAGTTGACTCAAATTCAGAAGAATGGAAGTGACAAGTGAGGTCTTGGATATGAGAAAGGAGAAAGTTCCAGATCTGGAGAAAGGAATTTTAGACAAGGAAATCAGATGAACAAAGCAAAAAGGCACCCGGTAAGACAACCTAATGCTCAAAATTTTAATGGATATTGTTTTTCTTGCAATAAATTTGGTCATATGGCTGCTCAATGTAGAAGTAAAATAAAATCAAGTGATCCATCATTCTCTGGTTATTGTTTCAATTGCAATAAGTTTGGTCATAAGTTAATTGAATGCAAAAATATGTCAAACAACTTTGTTAATAGAAGGAATGTAAAATGTTATACCTGTGGAAGATTTGGGCATATTGCTAACTAGTGCAGATCAAGAAGAAATCAATGGAATGATTGGCTTGAACAAGGAAATGTTGTGTGTTACAATTGCAATAAATATGGTCACATTGCAAGATTTTGCAGAAACAAAAACATGGATAGAAGAGGTCCGACATACAAAGGAAAAAATAAGAAGAAAGATGATAAAGGAAAAGGGAAACTGATTGTGGATGAAATAAGAGATCGGATGAAGAAGACATGGGTAAGAAAGAGAAATTTTATTGCAGGAAATGAGTCAATACCAAAACTTTTTTCTGGTAATTCCTCCAGGAATTAGTTTTGGGCCTTGGCCTAGGGGGAGCTAGCAAGAAAATATTTCAAACCCCCTATCAGTAATTGACATCGGGATGTGGATTCTCGTGCAGTGGTTGCATTAATGATCTACATATGTTATAGAATCAGTTGGAAAGGACATTATGCTAAGTTGAAGGTCCACAAAAGACTTTTTCTCTTATTGACTGAGAAAATAGGGTATCCAAACAAGTTAGGGAAAAATAATTTATTACAACAAAATTTGGGTGTGCGAGTTATAAAAATCAAGTTGAAACCCTCATTTTCCACTTTGTATTGAAGAGAAGAAGAAGGAGAGCACTCTACACCATAATTTCAAAAGTGTGAAGTCAATTCGGTGGTGAAACCCTAATCCATCAAGTACTTATGTTGTATTGAGAAATTTGCATTTAATTTGTTGTACGGTTGGAGAACTTCTTTGGTAGAATCAAATCATGAGTATGGAAGGAAAAATGGAACAAATCAAAGGAATGTTAAACCTAGATGAGTATAGCAGTGAGAAGATTAGAGCTATAAGAAATATGTTACCGTTCAATGAATTGAATTGGCTAAAAGAAGACAAACACAAAAGCTTGGATATTTGGAGTGAATTTCCCTATTTCGAGAATGCAAAAATCATTGAGTTTATTCTAAACAAATTGAGTGATGATATATTAACTTTGGATAAACCCTACCATATCTCAAAAGAAGTGATTGGAACTGTAACTAGGTTATGCAAGGTTGAGGGTGTGTCGAGGAAGAAATCAATTCGAAATAGAGAATTTGAAACCCTAACTAGAGTAATTGGAGACCAAAGGGCATTGATAATATCCACAATTAAAGATTCAGTGATAAGTTACATTACACATGGAATAAATATTTTTCAAAAACAAAGAAGGTGCAACTTTGGTAGATGTTGTTTACATTTCACACAAGATGATAATTGAAGATGAGGATTTTTGACCTTTGCAAATTATTGAAAGATCAATTGATGGAGAACGCACAATTGTCAAAGATGACAGGTTATCATTTTAGGTTTGGTACTTTGGTTATATGTCTTGTGATGTGTTTTCTGAATTGCTTGCCACTGATCAACAATGTAATATGGGAAGAGAGTGAACTAGTTTGCAAGCATATTTATATACATTCTAAAAATTTGGCAAATTGTGATCAAGAATATGAAAGTTTCTTCAAAGGTTTGCTAGGAAAGTTTGGGTCAATTAGTATTCCCCTTTTGATAAAGGCACTTGAAGTTGGTTCCTCCTCTGCTGAGATGGAAAGAAAGAAGAAAAGGGCAAAAGAAACTGTTGTCAGTACTCCTCTAGCATGTAAGACTCCAAGAGTTGAAGGGAAAGGAAAAGTACAAGTGATTGTGGACATACTAGATGAGGAATCTGATAAGGAAACTGAGGACACCCAAGGAAAAGAACTAGAAACTGCCGAACCAGAGCAAGAAAAGGCAATGTCAAAAGGAAGTGAAGGAGAAGGTGATTTAACCAAAGAAAAACTATTACAGCTTATTCATGAGGAAGATGGAATGCAAAAAAATGGGAACATATGGTTTATCAGACCTTCATATGAGTAGGACATGATTGGAAACACACTAAGTGCTCATCTTGTGCACAACCATATTAATTTGGAGAGTTTATAGAATACATTGCCAGAAGAGATGATTGAATGCATCAAGGAAATCATGGACTCTGAGTCTCAAAACAAGGAAGAAGAAAAAGTCATCCTACACCTAAAGAAGAAATACAGATTGTCACTCACCAAACTAAACAGGGAAATGAATCAATTAAGAGAATGCATAAGCTCAACAAACAACATCTATAACTATTGTCTTTGATGGCCTCATACAATCAACAAGTACAAAGAAAAGTTGGAACAAATTGAAACAGAGCTAAACAACATTGGACAAAATTTGAACATGTCTCAGGATCAAGATGGTGCAATTAAGAAAAGGATTCAGGAATTACAGACAGAGCATACAAATGTTAAAAACACTAGGAACATGATTGTTGACACCTTTTGGAAAGTGAAGGACATAACAGAATGCAAGCTGGAACAATTGATTGAGATACTAAGGAAAGTAGAGAAATTAGAAGAAGCCTTCACCATTCTAGAATCCCTCATCAAGATTATCAACCAGACATCTAAAAACAATAGCATAATCATAATCACTAAGATTTTCGTAGAAGCATGTGGGTGAATTAAGTGAGCAGTGAAGTGCAAAATCAAGCGAAGGTCTAGAATCTAATCTATGAGCCTAACCGGAACTATAATTAGGCATTTGTAGATGCTACTTTCTTAGTTCAACCTTTTGATGTAATCCAAATCTTTTTTAAGGCAGTGATCCTTCCTGAATTTGAGCAGTGAGCTCTAGGCAGTGTGCTTGAATTCAAGTGCATTCACATTTTGTAATACACTTATATTTGAGTACTCAAACTGTGGATTGACCTCC
>VDFB02030458.1:0-26624 GCA_007258455.2 Sequoia sempervirens
ATACTCAGAAACAACCGTTCACGGCTTACCTTGGCTGACAACAAAAATTTGAAAACAGTCTGGAAGTGGGGTATGAGTAAGTAACTAGCACGTGCGCCGTAATAGGGTGCTCATCAGGAATGTCATCGGGACTCGGGAGAAATATACGAGCTATAGGCTATTACTTGCAACAAACTTCATTAAGTTTCTGCCAGATTTACGATGCACTTTTAGATTGATTAAAATAAAAATTAGGAAAACTGACGTAAAAGGGCAGATTTTGGGTTCGGATGAGTTTAGGATGAGCTCTCTTTCAAATATTTATTGATTGAGGATATTTTGTGTGAATTTTTTTGATGGTTAGGTTTAATTCACACATTTTAAGTTTTGAGTTTTAAAGTTGGTGTATGTGGGGTCTATTTAATATGTTATGTTGTTCTATTAATATTCATTCTTTTCAATAGTCGTCATTATAATCAGTGGTTAACAATTCTCATATACGTAGGGAAAAATCTATTCAAATTCTAATCTATTGTTCATATACTACTACGGAAGTTTGGCGGATGTTGTAATGTGTTTGATTATAGAAAAGGACGAGAAAGCCTCTAAAGGAATATGGTTATTGCAGCATGCAGAAGACATGGTTGTCCTCGGGATGTAGTCACACAATTTCATCATATGTAACAAATAGGTCTCCAAATCAATTAGTTTACTTGTGCATGTTTATTCTCACCCTATGCCAAAATAGGAACTTTGGAATAGGGTTTAGGTATCCATAAAAACATAAAGGATAGTAAACCTTTTTTAGATGTTGTTGGAAATGGTCTGATAGACATGCTTTCAAAATGTGGAAGCATGCACAAGGCACACGAGTTGTTTGAACTAAATACCTCAAAGAAACGTGGTTTCATGGAATGCCATGATTGCAGGATATGCACAAAATGGATTTGTTGAAAAGGCTTTCAAAACTTTCAAGAAAATTCATTTAGAAAGTGTGAAGCTAATTTGCACAATCTTTGCCAACATACTCTTAGAATTGACACGAATTTTGAAGAAGAAATTAAAGTTTTTTTTTTTAATACATACAAGTATGTGTATAGCCCTTTTACCTTATTATCTCCTTCTCATACAGTACTACAAAAATTACTAGCTATGTATGTAATAGACTATATTTATTAACTAATTCTATTATATGCTTGTAACAATGCTACATATTGGAGTTAAAAAGACATTTAATGGTGGTGGTGGGGGGGAGAATGGCATAATTGATCTCAACACTACTACATTGGGATTTCAAATTCCAACTGAATGGATACCTTATGTCTCCAAGTATATATATTTTTTATTAAATTCTTCATGTTAATTTTTGTCTAGCAATAGGTAAATACAAGCATAAAGTTTTTTTGTTTATGGAGTTTTTTTTTAAATAGATGTATTTCACAACATTAAGGAGTAAAAAGGGTAGATTTTTTGTCTTATAAAATAATCCAAAAATGAAATAAGAACCATGTTGAGTTTGTATCTAGCCTCTAAGATTTATTTTGCAAGAGAGAATATCATGGCAGAGACTAAAGCATTTTCCTCTAGATATCTAACACGAAATTAAAAAAAAACAATCATGAATTAAAAGATAAAACCTAGATTCTAGCAAAGGCAAGCATATAAACTCTTTTTTTATTGTATATTTATTCAAGTTCATATTGTGTAGTAACAACCAAATGATATAATTTAACTCAATGTTTCTTGTAGGTGAAATATATTATGAGATACCTATGGAGATGCAGATTACTAGGTGGGAAGCATGGAACTCTATCCACATCTTTAGACAAGACAAAAACGCTTCGATGTTGGTGGAAGGAATCTATATGTAAGCCCTAACAACATTTTTTGAAATAAAAAGATAATTCAATTAAAGTATCAAATATTTATTATTTTGATTATTCTTTCATTTAGGGTTCCATGCAAATGGAGAAAAAATATTTTAGAATTAGCAATAATGGATTTGAATAGCTTGCACTCTCACAATCGAAATTAACTCAAACATTTGGAAAGTAATATAACTATATCTACATTTTTTGTCATAGTTAATATAAAGTTTTAGTTTAATTTTGCATAAGAGTTAATGCAAGAATATTTTATAAAGATTGGAAAGGAATCAAATAAAAAGTACAATAAAATAATTCAGTCTATCATGCATGGAATACATGCTCATCTTTTTAGGCCCAAAATAGTGATTCAAATTGAAATTAATTAAAATTTTGTGGTTATTTATCCTTTAAATTAAGCTATATATTTTTGGTAATATAAATATTTAAATGGTGGGATGGCATGATTGTGAAAAAACTAAGTTTCTTTAGGCATTGACATGTGGAATATTATTTTTGGAGTATACATGTAGATTATATGAGCCTGAATTTATAGCAACAAGATTATGTTATGCTATAAATTGCCTGTACACTCTTTACTATTGTTGATGATATTTTTTATACTTATGGAACAACTAATGAGCTCATACCATTTAGAGAGGCTTTGATAAAGTAAGTTATTTATTGTAGAGTTTATTATTATCCTTACCACATTTGAAAAGAATAAAAAAACTAAATCTTAATAATTTACAATGTGTTATCTTTTTATTTTGATTTTACATGGTATATATAAAGTTTATTTTAAATTTAATATCTAGTTGGGATACGTCAATGATGGATCAAATTCTAAATTATATGAAAATTAGTCTTCAGTTTTCCCATAAAACATATATGTATATAGCTATTAAGGTTGAAAAAATTCATGGTCCACATCTACAACAATAAATGAGAGATTATGTAAGTTACATGGGTTGTGATTTAGTACCAAGTTGATTTTTAGAAATATGTGCATATTAATTTTATCCTTTTATGATTTTTAAAAGAATCATCCAATGGTATTAATTTTAGGTTTCATTTCATATCTCATATTGCAATGGAAGACACTAATTTGGGTAGAATTCTAAGATTCTAAATGGATCACTAATGACTATCATATAACTTTATCTAATTATTTTAAGGAATTCATCTTCTACTATTTCTAAGGCTACATTCTCTCAATTAATTTGAATCAACACCTATGCCTCAAATGATGATTTAAAGAAAGGTAATAAGTTTGAAAGTAGTGCACATAGCCTTGGGTTGTCAATTAATTGATGACTCCAAAATTTTTAGGTATCTACATACCATATTACATTGTTATAAATTAGGATTTATTAAAATTATAAATTGTATATTTAATAAAATTTTATAACATTTTTTTTCTTATTCTTTTTGTTAAAGCATGAGAAAGAACATGGAGGGACTACTTCATGGATAGATCTTGTATGAGAGAAGATAGTAGAACAACTAGGGAGGAGGCTCTAGATTATACGAAGATGCTTATTGAACTAAATAGAAGAATTGAACAAGGAGCATTTATTTTATGAATCATGTTATACCAACTTGTTGTAAGAGGTTTTATTTTGATTTTATGTATAAATCTATGGATTTTATTTGGATGGACATAGATATCATATCAAGGTACTTAAAATGACATAATAAAAATTATAATTGAAGTGATACATCTCTGTGATGGAAGAGAAAACAAACAAGTTTATTTTGGTTGTTGATCCTTTAAATTTTATATTCTAGAACCAAAATATAATGGATAAAAAATTGATTACTAGAGTGTTTGGAAAACTAAATTTTCAAGAAAAGAAAACTAATTGCATCATTTCATATAATCATTTACATATACACGGTTTTTTATTTATTTAAGGGGTAAACTCTTTTGACCCAAAGCTATGAATAGGTGAGGTCATAAATGGGGGACCTCATCCCCAATATAGCCACTCAATAATACCACCCCAATGGGGTTTGAACTTTGGTGGCAAGGACAATGATGCCATCTTTAGACCATCACACCATGCCATTATCAACTACATATACTTGAAGATTAAGGTTCTTAAGGATATCTAATTTTTTCTATTTTTTTTCAAAAAAGGGGTGAAAATTTACTATTGAAACAAGAGATAGAAAATACAATAAATGTACCAAAAGCTTAAAGTAATCAAAATATACACAATATCTAGGCCCTAAATAGAATGAATGCAAAGATGACCTCGACCCCCAACCCATCCTATAAACACAACAACTAAGAATAAAACATCCAAACCCCCTAGATCTAAGCACTTTAGCCCTCATGAAGAGCTTGAAGTAGGATTAGGCTTTTGTCTTGATGTTACTAATTCCAATTTCATTCACAAGTTTCCATTCCCAAGCATGTGACAAAGGAAATAGAGCAATTTGAAGAAAGATAAAGAATTTTCTTTGCAATTAGATCCAATCTGCAAGAAGAATTCTAAAAGTATCCCTTATTAAATAAAGAGACTAAAATCATAGAGTCTGATTCATAAGTCACCCTCTTCCAAGCCAACTTAGAGGCCTTCAAGAAAGTCTTCAGAATAGCCAAACCCTCCATCTGATTATTAGAGTGAACCCCCATGATATAGATGGAGAAGAAGAGATAAATAGATCCCCTTATATTGCAACCAACCCCTCCAATCCCAACATCACTAAGATTTCTCGCCGAAAAAGCTACTGTTAATTTTCAATATTCTTAAGAGGATGAACCCATACCCATCGAGAAAATGTGTGTATTCCTCTCCAACTAGATCTGCCAAATAATAAGAGACGGGCCCATCTCCCAAGCTTCCAACATAAAGGAAGTAGAAGGTTGAGGAGAGCCCAATTTCTCCCAAAATTCATATAAATACAATGCATACATAAATGGTTTCCTCCAAATCATCCACAAAAGATGCTAAATTTTCATAGAAAAAGCACTAAAAAAATAGATGATTAATACTTTCTTCACTACACCCACATAGGAAACAAAAAGATGGGCCGCATAAACCTCTTCATTGAATATTATCCTAGGTGAGGCATTTGTGATGACTCAATAGCCACAAGAACATGTTGCATTTATGCCATACAAACTTATTCCAAATACGTTTCCACTAAGGGTGCTCTCTCCGGTTTCCATATTGATATTCCAAGAAAATGTAACCCTGGTCCACATAATACATACCCTTTGGGTCATGACACTAGGAAAGAATCACCCTATCCTTTGAGGAACAACATGACCTCTTCACAAGGATAGAGACTAAAGTATCTCATTCTTCTTGAGAACCACCTCTGGGCCAACTTTCTAAATTGTGCCAATAATGGATTGAAGAACTCACCAAAGGAGATGAGCTCTTAAACCTATCCACACTAGCCCACTCGTCATTAATAAAGATATCACATAGGGGGAAAAGCTAATGAAAAGAAGAGAGAACAGGGGGATTTCCATCCCAAGATTCAGTCATGAGGAGAGCATTCTTTCCATTTTAAATAATCCGAAACAAGCCTTCTTTAATGAAAGCATAGCCCCTTTTAATAGTGCTATAGATCATAGATCCCTTTCCAGTCAATTCCATTTGTAGAATGTCCTCATTGGAAAATCCTCCTAAATATTTATGGTTCATAATACGAGCCAAGGGGTACTCTCAAAATTTGCAGCACCTCTAATACAATTTTGCAGCTAAATCTTGACTATCCAATTCCAACTTCTTAAGCCCAGGGCCACCATTCTTCTTTAGTTAGCAAACCTAATCCCAACCCACCAAAATCCATTTATGGTTGTCAAGATTTCTAGCCCATAAAAACTTTTTGGAAAGGGGGTCAAGCTCCTTGAGGATGCCCTTGAGTGTGTTAGCTCTCAAAAATTTAGGTAAAATACCTCAAGAGGTTGCCAATCTCTTGATACGTTTCAGGGTAACAGACAAGGTCAAAATGGTTTAAACCTTCTTCTCTTCAGGTGCTACTAGACCTAGGTGGGTATACCTATAAAAATGAGGTAGACTTGACTTATGCTTATTTCTTTTAAAGTATTTTACCCACAATGGCAAATGGGAGTGGATAAATAAAATTTGATTTGGTATAGATTGTATAGCAATATCAAAGCTAAAACCTAATATATTCAGTTTAACAGATATGAATAATGAGTGAAACTAAAATAATAATAATGTGGAGACTAGTGCCTTATTGGGTATGCAGAGTCAAAAAGAAATCTAAAATGCGTAACTTCTTTCTGGAAAGTACTCTAATTGTTCAGCATATATTTGAGTTTATAACTTGTATAAACATGCAGGAATATGATTACCAAGTTCTTCTTAATGATCCAAATGAGATTCCCTAATTACTATGACCAACTAAAAGCATTTAATCTTTTCTTGATAGAACCAATTAATCAACCATATAGATACAACAAGTGTGCACCGATAAACTGAATATAAGCTTGTTATATCAATTTAAACAACTAGAAAAAATCAACCTTGGAGACAACTTCAGTAACTACTTTCAATTAACACAACAAACAACTGATACCAAAAATATGCCACCACATCAAATGATTTTCATTGATATCTCCATAGTTTTAAACATGCATCATTGTAATCTACTGTATCTTTCTTTTATATCCTATTTATCTATTTCTGCCCTAAGTTGTGTAGATTGTCTGGCTTTAGGTCCAGAGCCAGGTAATTGGTCAATGAGATCTTGATTTAGCTTTCGTTCAGTGCCCTTAGGCTCTATTTCAGTTTTTTGTTTCTTCCCTTTAGGCTGACTGCTTTCACCATATTTTGTACATTTTGATTTTCCTAAGTTGGAGGATTCCATTCCTCTACAGAAGTAAAAAATTACAGGAACTAAGGCGCAAAGAACTTACTGTACATCGCTCAAGACCTTTCGAATGAAAGAATGCCTTGGTTCTTCGTTCTCACTTCTACTTCCTCTGCTATCAATTCCACACTAATGTTTTCAATTGAATTTTCCTTAATTCGTGTAGTTATTTGTGCTTTGTCACGCCATTAATGTTTTAGCTGAAACACGAGTGTAGCAGGTCTTTTTTGAAACTCCACCACAAGACTATGTAATATTGTTGGTGAGACATTTTCAAACTGGGCTACTTTCACAACAATGTCATTAAAACACCTGACATCCTTCATTAATTTCAAGTCTCCCCAAGAGTTGGTATGTGCGTGATCATCATGGAAAATAGGCCCTATGGCAAAAAATTAGAAAAAATCAAAGTTAAGGTAACTTGGACGTGAAAAATTGAATAAGTTATCTATATTATTTAAAAAATATGTAAGAATATAATCAGAGAAAATTGAGTTTAATTTCTAAACTGTAATTTGTATGAAAACAAAAATTCTATTTGGTGAAAATTTGAAATTTGAAATGTAGTACTTAAATTCTCGCTGTGGAAAATAAGAAGTTTTCAGTGTCTCGTCACACCAATTCAACCAATAAATGATAGCTAAAATTATAATATTTTACATATAAGTAGGATGACTCATGTCCCGATGTGATGCATATTTTTGTGGTAATTTTTTTTCTAGGCAAATAATTAATTATTAATTTTATTACAACTTTCAAAAAAATATAAAACTTGTATGTCAATTTCACCTAACTTGGTCAAAGTATGAATAATCCTATATTATTGGAAGCATAGAATGTGATGCATGTTTTGGATTCAAAAAATGTGATATCATTTGAAAGCTATAGATGTTTTTCAATTAGCCTATCAATAAGGACTTTAGTCGTAATTCAAATAGAAAATAAATAATAATTACTTATTAAATTCAAAGTAACACAGTTTATATTGGTGGAAAGCTGAGAATATCCTTTAAAAACCCTTTTTGTTTCATCAATTTTGGATAAAAAAAAGTTGTCAGCCACATACCCATCATATTGCCACTTTTTGGCCCATCATGATCCTGCACATAGTCGGGCAGATGTTCCTCCGCTTATTTTGTATCTCACCGAGATATATCCTTTGGTATGTTTTCTGGTCGCCAATACATAATTATTTTCTTGCCGATGGAACAATACTTGGCATGACTCTCATATCTTTCTCCGATGAAACTAGTCTTGCTGATAATCAATACATACCGCCAAGTCGTTTACTAACATAATCCTGTTGGTGTGACATATGGGTCGGCAGGACTCCCTAACTTCATCCCGATAATCATCAATAGAATTCCCTTCTACTTTGTTGGCAAGACCGGGTGAATGCTATAGGACTTCATTCAGATGGCTCTAGTTTGGCCGATATATCTCCTTGTGCACCGATCGGTAAGACATATAAGTTCGATATGACTCATTCCGATGATTCTTGTTTTGCCGATAGGATCCTTCTATCGCTGAGACCGTGAACTATATTATGCTGATATGAATTCTCTGATAAAATGATATTGGTAAGACATTCACGACCTCTTGTCAATGCACTAAAAAATGTGTTAGTATAAAATAATTTATGGGTCTGGAAGACTTATACTATCTCATGCTGAAATGACTTTATATATTCAAATGCTTGAGGTCAAGTGAATTTTATGGGACCAAATGGTAAATACTAATAGGAACATGGGTGACAAAGCAAATTACATCAATTTTATTCATGATATGGGCTTCTTCAATGGGAAACTTTTATGAGTATGGAAAACTATGAAATTTTAAAATTTCACAATTCCAACAGTGGCTCCGTCTGGGGATGAATGATTGTGAGATCATTGCAAGGATTTAGATCTCTGGATGAGTAGACCAAACTTTCAGAGTTATGGACCAATGAGAAGGATGGAATGAAAAGGAAAGTAGATGAAAATGATCCTATACTACTGTACATGGAGAGAGTTTATTTTAAATGAAGGAACCTCAAGATTGTCCATGTACTGGCAATTCCTGTTCCTTTTATCCCCTAAACTATTGTGCATGGAAAACATAATTTTTGAGAGGATTATCAAGAATTGTCAATGCACTGGAAACCCTTGATCCTTTGTATTCTTCAAGAGAAGAAATGCTTTAAATTTTTTCCGTGTACAGGAAACTCATGTTCTTCACTAGTCATGTTTTGTAAATAATAAGAGTTTTCACCTCCTTTACCAACAACAAGAAAAGGTCCCAGCCACAAGGCTTCAAATTTCCTTTGCTTACCCTTCTCCTGACACCTTGCATTCCACATCAGCACCAGATCATTCTCTTTGAATTTTCTATCTTTTTCTTTTCTATCAAATAAATGCTTCATCTATGCCTGCAACTTCATATTCTGGTTTTGAGCTACTCTTCTTATCTCATCAAGTTCAACCAGCTGCTCCATTCTCTCCTCCATAGGTTCTAGAATATCTATATCTTCTTGAAGGATAAACTTGTAAACTGGTAACATATTTTGTAGAGGCATCCTAGCTTGTGTTCCATATACTAGTTCAAATGGGGATTTTCCAACTACCTTTTTTACAGTGATCCTATCAGCCCACACAACCATTTTCAACTTTGAATCCCAAGCCTTCTTATTCCGACCTAGCATTCTCCTTATGATTTTAAGAAGACTTTTGTTGCTGGACTCTGCCTGACCATTCACTTGCAGATGGTAAGGAGCTACATAGGAAATAGTAATGCCATATGTGCTACAAAAATATTTGAATTGATCATATCTGAAACACATCCCATTATCTGTAATCAATCTTAATGGTGTACCAAACCTGGTAATGATGTTATCCATTAAAAAATGGTCACAACTTTACTTGTTGCTTGCTTGGTTGGGACTGCTTCTACCCATTTGGTGAAATAATCAGTAACTACTAGTATCCACTTATGTCCTCCACTTGATTTCTCTTGTATCTCCCCAATAAAATCAATCCCCCACTGATGAAAAGGGGATTCAACCTGCAAAGGTCTAAGTGGTAAAGCTCCCTGATACTTTATTTTCCCAGAGAATTTTTGGCATGCTTCACATCTTCTTACGTATGAAAAAGAGTCATTAAAAAATTTTGGCTAGTAATAACCTGCCTTGAGAATCTTATGTGCAGTTGTCTTCGTAGAATAATGGCCTCCACAGTCCCCTTCATGCATTTCTCTTAAGACATGCTTAGCTTGTGACTCATCTAGACATAAGAACAATATCTCGTCCCTGTTCTTCCAAAACAAATCACCTTCCATGAACACATACTTAGATGCTTGCAGCTTTAAAGTTCTTTTCTGACTATCACTTAATCCTTCTATACACTTCATGTATTTGAGGTAATGCATGATGTCTGCATACCAAGGAGTATGCTCAATACTTGCAATTGCATTCTCTTCCTCTTCTATATTACAAATTTTATTTTCTTCGATATTTGCTTCTGCCATTAGCCTAGCCAAACCTTGACCTCTCACCAATTTAGTGATTTGTATTTCCATATCAAACTCTTGGATTTTATTAATCCACCTTCATCTCTTTCCTGTTACCTCCGATTGCATCAAGATATTTTAACAGCTGCATGAGGGACATAAGCAATCAGCGTAGCTCCAACAAGATACAACCTGAAAGACTTTGTGGATTTTACCAATGCAAATGCTTTTTTTTCCATTATATCATATTTCAATTCTAACCCCTGCAATGACTTACTGAAAAAAGACACAGGTTGCTTATGACCTTCCTCATTTTTCTGTAACATAACAGCAGCTATAGTTTGCAACGAAGCAAATGAAAATATTTGAAAGGGTTTTGAAAAATATAGAGACTTAAGGATAGGGGCTTCTTTGATGGCCTCTTTGATTGATATAAAAGCTTCTAATGCTTCTACATTCCAATCTATTTTTTGTCCTTTCCTTAACATTTTTGATATGGGCTTAATGATTTCAGCAAAATTAGAAACAAATTTCCTAACAAAGTTGATCTGTCCAAAAAATGACTGGATGGCCTTGACAGTTTTAGGTTCCCTTTGTGACTGCAAAATGACATTTTTTAGGGTTCAAGCTAATAGCATATTCTAAAGTTTTAATAAATATTTTTTCCAGATGTTCTACATGATCTTCAACCCTTTTTGAATAAGTAGTAAGGTCATTCTAATATACCACCATTATAGCATTAATCAAGTCTGCAAATACTACATCCATGGCTCTTTGGAAGGTTACTTATGCATTTGTGAGACCAAACGACATTCTCACATAAACATATGTCCCCCATGGGGTTGTAAAAGTTGTCTTATACTGTTTAGATTCTTTAAATTTGACCTGGTTATAACCTGAAAATCCACCCATCATAGATAACAGCTCACACCCTGTCACCTTATGTAGTATAGCTTCCATATTAGGTAAAGGGTAATTATCCTCGAGGGATGCCACATTTAGATTTTTGAAATCCACACATAATCTGATATCTCCATTTTTCTTCCTCATAGGAACCAAGTTTGAGACCCATGTTGAGTGCTTGATTGGTTTAATGATACCTCAGTCTCTGAGCTTTTCCAGTCCTTCCTACATTTTTGGTTCCAATGTTGGGTTAATGGGTCTTTGTTTCTATCTAAATGGCTTTGCGTCTAGTTTCAATGGGATTTCATGTTGAAATAAATCCTCCCTATATGCTTTAAGATCTTCATAGGACCATGCAAACACATGTTTATATTTTCTTAGTAATGCTATCAACATTCTTCGAATTGTCGGGCTTATTTTCTTCCCTATGTATACCTTTCTTGGTGCCAGCTCAGTCCCTAAGTTGATCTCTTTAATATCCTCCCTCTTGACTAGTGTCTGCTTCATGAGGGACCGATCACTTCCATCATATACCCTCTCCAATGCCACTAGCCATTTGGGAAGCTTATTAGTTTTAAGCTATAAGACCTCCTTCCCGAATACTATCTGCTTCCCATCTACGTCTTCTACAAAGGCATTGAAATAAATTTCTTGAGCTTCATATTGATCTATACAATGAAGGAATTTTAGGAGGTAAGTATCATCATTAAAAACTTGCCAACTATATATATTATCAGGCACAGTAGGTCTTGTTTTGAACTCAATTTGTGACACTCTAGCTAGTGTAATGTCATCTCTTCTTAGCGCTATATTTGCTAAAAAGTCTACCATTATGTTTTTCGACCGATCTATCCATTCAATGGAGAAAGCATCAAGTGGCTCGATTGTGTCCCATACATCATTCCTATATTTCTTCAGTCTCTTATGTTTTACTGCATATTTTGATTTAACTTGTGAAACAACTAGCTCAGAATCCCCTAGAATAGCTAGCAACTTGATTTTATGTTTTAAAGCTATATTCAAACTTGTTAATAAAGCTTCGTACTCTGCCACATTGTTTATACATTCAAATTCCAATAAAAATGAATATTTAAATGTAACTCCTTCAGGTGAAACAAATACTATTTCTGCTCCATTACCTTCTTGGCTACATGCTCCATCAAAGTACATTTTCCACACACCATTGTAGTTTTGTGCAATATGCTTTTCAATTGGATCAACATTGACTAATTATGGTTGGGTTGGTTCTATCTTAAAATTTCCAAGATCCACACCACAAATACAATTGACTTGATCTTGAGGTACACAATCAACAACTTGGTTCATCCTTGGGTCCCTGTACAACTTAACTTCCTGACCATTCACTGGAATTGTTGCATAAGACAAATCAAATCGGACGTTCCCCCAACCGTTGCCATCCATTGTCTTGATAGAAGCATCCTAAACTGAGGTGGGGTATCAATTATTGTTATATCTATATTATAGGCCACCTGAGGATAAGCAGCTAGTTTGACTTCAACATCTTTCATAATACCCACTACAGGAACAAGCCTGCTATCCATTGCATAGCACTTCCCTCCATTAGTATCCACCCACATGCCAAGTTGTTTCATAACTCCAAATAGCATAATATTGATAGCAGCGCCAGAGTCTATCATGCAATTCCTTAACAGTTTGTTATTTATAAGTAACGTAGTGAAAAAAGGATCAATTTGTGGGGGATTTATTAATACATCATTTAGGAAAACTTCTGGGACACTTACTTTCTCTTGCTTATTAATTGTTTTAGTGGCCATCTTATTTTCAGAATTTATATGTTTTTCATTTCCACTTGTTATCAACTGAACAACATTGTCCCTATATTCCTTAATTTTCATCATCTCGAGTAGTGGAACAAACATTTTTACCTAAGATAAAGCTTGAGTGAAGTCGAAAGAGGAACCCTCTACCTTAATCATTTTCTTTTGCTCTAATGTTTCTCCTTTGTTCTCTACCTTTTCTTTTTTACTCGATTGATGAATCTTTTTCATTTCTTTGTGTAACTCTTTAACTTCCTCCTTTTGGACAAGCTTCTATTCATTTTTATCATGTTGTTTATTTTCTGTTTTCTTCAAAATTCCTTGTGTCACCTTTTGATCTCTTATAAATATTCCCCTAGGGACACCTTCTTTTTCATTCACTATCCTATTTCTTAACCAATACTTGCTCTTTGCTTCTTCAATTGCAGCAATGGTTAACCTCTTTATCTCCTCTTCGGTGAGTTTCCTCATGTTGCACTGAGCAGGCACCTCAACAGAGTGTGGTTCTGCATAATCTTCTTCAAAATTAGAAAAAAACCCACTGTTTAGCCATGTGGACATTACACCTTTGATTTGAAACATCGTACTCATAACCTTCATCTTCTGAAGATGAGTATTTCTCAACATGGTGAAAAGTATTTGAAGTCAAATACACTGTGTGATCCTCTCCACTGTTACCCACTAACATTCCTTCTTCTTCCATTCTTTGGGCTACAACACAATGATCTCGGGAATGTGGCTTATCACAGCTTTCACATGAACAACTGTTATTGACCATATATTCTCCCTTCTTCCTTAATGGATCAAGAGTTTCTTTGTTTCTAGGCCTATCTATTACAGGTTTTCCATCCTTCCAATTTGTACCATAGGGCATGTCATATAACCTAGGCCTCTCATTTCTGTATGTGTTCTCCTGATTGTATTGATAATTATTGGCTTGTTGAGGAACCCTAGGGTTGTCTCTCTTACTAATTATCCCATTAACTTTCTTATTGTTTTCAATATTTAATGTTATCTTTTGGGCTTCAACTAAATCTCTTGGGAACCTATTTCTTAGTTCATACCCTATTTTTGGAGCGAACGCATTCAAATAAATACTCAATGCTAGAGTCTAGCAACTTTGATCCAGGTGGTATCTTATTCTGCAATTTTTTGAATCTCAGGTTAAAATAATAAATTGAGTCATTATGATTTTTATGAATCCGTACTAATTCTTGAAGAGCAGCATTTGGTGCACTTAGATTCCCATATTGCTTGAGAAATCGATCCTAAAATTCTTGGACATAATTAATAGAGGTTGTTGGTAGGCTATTGAACCAATCCCTAGCTTCTTCAGTGAGCGACATCATGAATAGCCTCATATGTAAATCCTCATAAGGCATATCCAGATCTTGGATGAAAGCATTGAAACTCCTTAAATGATCTTCGCCAATAATTGCACTACTCCTTGGGTGATCCCATAATAGTGGTTTACAATTTTTGGCCAACCGAACAAATTATTATTTTAAATAAATCTTCACGCTCGGGCACCTATAGCAGCTAAACCGTGAAGAATTTGAAGATGGCAAACTAGAGTCTCATCAAATTTTGTCTCAGATTCTAAAAATATTTTTTCAAAATTTTGGAATCAAATTACACTTCTTTTTCCATCTCCCACGAAAATAGATTTTTTTCATAAAACAACATTTTTAAAAATTGACACACCCGTATAACGCATAACTTTTTTTTCCATGAAGGATACAATTCTAATTCTTTCAAATTTAGATTTGTAACTCTGATATCTAGTGCTTCCACTTGGTTAGATAGTTTTTTATTGAATATTTTTTCCTTAATCAAGTTTCAAAGTCAAAAAAATTACAATTAACACAGACGACAGTATAATGCAACTTTTTTGTATATGTCAAAATTTTATTTTATTTTTTGTTGGATCAAGGACTTCAATATCCTGCACTCATATTTTTCAATTTTTTTTTGATAATCTTCTATTTTTCCACATGTGAAGAACAAAGAAATTCATTTTCAATGAAAACCTATGTTTAATAAAACTTAAAAACAAATACATAACAAAACAAAACATATTAAAATTATATTCATTGGATAGCTTGTTCTAAGGAATACCATAATCATTTGAAATAAATTTTAAATGAATTCATTTGATCCCCCAAAATCTAAATCAAAAGTGATTTTTTATTAGCATTTTGATAGGTGTAAAGGAGACGCATTTATAGGTATGGTTTAAAACTAGCGAGGTTCTATCCAAGGGGGTTTGATCTAAGGTGATTTGATCAAACCCTCTTCAATTGGAATCCTTAAAATGGAACTTTTTAAGGCTTAAATCATTATATTTTCTAAAAATATGTGATTTCAGCTAAAATTCGTTCCTCTTAGGAATTGTAAACCACTATTATGACATCACTCCCTTGTAAACTTAGGAACAAGACTTCTCCAACGCCATCCATAGGGTAAGGGTATAATTGAAACCCTATCAAGTCGAATTGTCTAATCATTGTTGTGTATTGATGAGGGGGAGGGTTAGGTGGGTGCTGATACTGGTACAACAGATTGTTGTATTGTGCATGAGGATGTGGCATGTAATGTTGACCATGAGGTGGTTGTGTATTTGTATATTGTGAGGAAATATGCGGTGGATGGTTTGACTGTTTGTATTGATTTCCTATCTGATTCTGAGGAGCCTTTGATGGATCAGAAGGCCCTGCATTATTATTTCCCTACCTATGAGGCGGTATATACTTTGAAAAACCAGCTATTTGAGCAGTAATTTGGGCTTTCTGCAATTTGAAGTCTTGGATTGCTTTTATCATTTGGGCCTTTTCCTGTTCATATTTTTCTCTTTCTACTTCTTGTTTATGAAACTCAAACTATTCTTCTATTTCTTTGTGAGTCAAGAACTTGTAATTTTCTTGAGGGTTTACATTATCTATTGACTCATTTTGGTTACCATCCATTCTCTAATCATTTTCTTGTTGATATCTAATTCCTTTAGCTTCGAGTTTAGCATTGAACTCTGCCTGTTTCTGAGATTATAAAAAGGATTTCTTTGTTCTTCAGGGGTACAAGGTTCTCCTCCTGAACTATCTCTCCATGTATCATAATGGTCATATGTCTCACAACGTGGTCTTGATTCTTTGTCTTTGTTTTTTATGCACATGTCATCAAATATCTTCTTACCCTTATCATCCTTGTGTGACCACTTACTGTTTCTAGTGGGACCTCCTTTGTATTGGGATCTTCTACCATTAATTTTGAATTGATGCAATGTTCTTGTCAGAGTCGCCACTCACTTTCTTAAAAGTGAGAAAGTGTTTGTTATTTCTTATTCCTAATGGAGTCTATACATGATTTCCAACTCTATGACTAAGGCCCTGACTCTGAGTTGACTCCTCAGTAGAGTCGCCAATTTGTTAGCTCTAAAAAACGTAGGTAAAATACCTCCAATCTCGTGATACATTTCAGGGTAACAAACAAGGTCAAAATGGTTTAAACCTTCTCTTCAGGTGTTGCTAGACCTAGGTGGGTATACCTATATGAATGAGGAAAACTTGACTTATGCTTATTTATTTTAAAGTATTTTACCCACAATGGCAAATGGGAGCACAGATAAATAAAATTTGATTTGGTATAGATTGTATAGCAATATCAAAGCTAAAACCTAATATATTCAGTTTAACAGATATGAATAATGACTGAAACTAAAATAATGAGAATGTGGAGACTAGTGCCTTATTAGGTATGCAGAGTGAAAAAGAAATCTAAAATGAGTAACTTCTTTCTAGCAAGTACTCTAATTGTTCAACATATATTTGAGTTTATAACTTGTATAAACCTGCAAGAATATGATTACCAAGTTCTTCTTAATGATCCAAATGAGATTCCCTAATTACTATGATCAACTAAAAGGATTTAATCTTTTCTTGAAAGAACCAATTAATCAACCATATAGATACAACAAGTGTGCATTGATAAACTGAATATAAGCTTGTTATATCAATTTAAATAACCAGAAAAAATCAACCTTGGAGACAACTTCAGTAGTACTTTCAATTAACACAACAAACAACTAATACCAGAAATACACTACCACATCAAATGATTTTCATTGATATCTCCATAGTTTTAAACATGCATCATAGTCTCATATTTGTAAAACATTGTAATCTACTGTATCTTTCTTGTATATCCTATTTATCTATTTCTTCCCTAAGTTGTGTAGATCGTCTGGCTTTAGGTCCAAAGCTAGGTAATTGGTCAATGAGATCTTGATTTAGCTTTCGTTCAGTTCCCTAAGGCTCTATTTCAGTTTTTTGTTTCTTCCCTTTAGGCTGACTGCTTTCACCATATTTTCTACCTTTTGATTTTCTTGAGTTGGAGGATTCCATTCCTCTACAGAAGTCAAAAATTATAGGAACTAAGGCATAAAGAACTTACTGTATTTCGCTCAAGACCTTTGGACTGAAAGAATGTCTTGGTTCTTCATTTTTCCTTATGCTTCCTCTGCTATCAATTCCACACTAATGTTTCCAATTGAATTTTCCTTAATTCATGTAGTTATTTGTGCTCCGTCACGCCATTAATGTTTTAGCTGAAACACAAGTGTAGCAGGTCTTTTTTGAAACTCTCACTGTCACATCATGTAATATTGTCGGTGAGACATTTTAAAACCTTGGGCAACCTCTCTATTATGGCTTTTACCAATGTTCATTAAAACATCTGCCAAGAAATCCTGTAGTTTCCCCAATACTTCAAGTCTCCCCAAGAGTTATCCGTTCAATCTCAAGTATATCGCTATAACTCCTATTAATGAAAACATGTTGTGACTTTGTAAGTCGAGAAAATGTTCCTCCACTTATTTCTTATCTCGCCGAGATATATCCTTTGGTTTGTTTTCTGGTCACCGAGACATAATTATTTTCTTGCCAATGGAACAACACTCGGCATGACTCTCATATCTTTCTCCGATGAAACTAGTCTAGCCGATAATCAATACATACTGCTAAGTCCTTTACTGACATAATCCTGTCAGTGTGACATATGGGTTGGCAGGACTCCCTGACTTCATACCGATAATCATCGATAGAATCCCCTTCTTCTTTGTCAGAAAGACCAGATGAATGAGCTATAGGACTTCAATCTGATGGCTCTAGTCTGGCTGATATATCTCCTTGTGCATTGGTCAGTAAGACATATATAAGTTCGATATGACTCATTCTGATGATTGTTGTTTTGCTGATATGATCCTTCTGTCGCTGAGACCGCGAACTGCATTATGCCGATATGAATTCTCTGATAAAATGATATCGGTAAGACATTCACGACCTCTTGGCGATGCACTAAAAAATATGTGTTAGTATAAAATAATTTATGGGTCTGGAATGACTTTATATATTCAAATTCTTGGGGTCAAGTGAATTTTATGGGACCAACATTTGGTAAATACTAATTGGAACATGGGTGACAAAGAAAATTACATCAATTTTATTCATGATATGGGCTTCTTTGGGAAACTTTTATGACTATGGACAACTATGAATTTTAAAATTTCACAGTTCCAACAGGGTGCTAAAACTATCATGAACCTATACAAAGGAAGAGTGTGTAACACAGAGGATGTAAAAGAGTCAATATTTCAGGAAAAGATAACCATATGAACATCCATTGATTAATCTTTGATCTAAATTTGTCTAGTATCTTTTATCATTTGTTCTTCTTCAAGATTCGAACATTAAGGGGAATACCCAAATAATCTATAAGAAGCCTACCAATATAAAAGTAAAGAATGTTGGCAATTTTGTTCTAAATCAAAGATGAAGTATTGAAGAAGAAGATATTAGATTTGTCCTCATTAATTTGTTGGCCTAGTGCAACTAGTTATATATCCAAGGCTTTCTTAAAATTGGTTACCTCCTCAATTCTAGCCAACCCCATGAGAGTATTATCAAATGTCAACAAACTAGAGGTGGGACTAAGACTCCAAACCCCTTGCTAAATTCCAACCTTGTGTTGAATTCATATAAGAAAACTGAGAGGGGGGTGAATTAGTTGTAAATTAAAACTTCAAAACCCTCATAAACATTCAAATCCATATCAACTAAATTAACACTTAATTTGTTAGAATGATTTAGCATGAAAGAAAATAACAAAAGACTAAAGCACAACAATACCATGTACAATAGAGCATCGGATTTACATGGAAAAACCAAGAAGGGAAAAAACATGGTGAGGATTAGCTCACATTATAAAGTAATTGCAACACCAAATACACTAGGCTCACTATCAGAGGGCTCACTACCCAAAAGAAAGAAGGGATCATTGCCAAAAGTCTCACTTCCAGTTTATGTAAAAGAAGAATGAAGAATGTTACAGTGAGAAATCCATCTCAATACAATAAAAAATATCCACCACAACATCACCAACACATTTTCAGCCTCTCTAAAGATAGTAGACACGTTTTAATCACTATTTCTAGTAGTCTAACTCATTAATCTCACACTACACTTCACAACATTGCAATTCACAACACACACTTTTCTACTTAATTCTCCATCAACTCATCACTTATTTATACCATCTTCAATGTTGAAAAATTTCTCCAAGGTCATCTATGCACCTCAATTGTTTAAATTCAAAAGGTCTACACTAAGCATTCCCATGGTTGAAATGAATGAAAGAGGACAACAAAAAATCTTAACTTGGACCCAAATCATACATATACATCATGCCACACTTCCACAAAAACTAAAGAAAATACACAATTAGTGTAGACACGCATGGTCGGTCAAACCAGTGTAAACACCATCAAATTTTAAGTACACACTTCCTCAAATCCAAAGATAACTCATGGACTACACACAACATTTGAATACAATCTAGAATATTTCAAAAAATTCCCTAAAATCTAACAAATATCTTCACTACAACTTTCACCTAAAGAATGCACACACCTCTAGTACACTAAGACAACCTTCGATACTCTGTAACTCAAGAAACCAAGTTGTGGAGCAACCAAACCATGTAAAAAATTGACTGAAGGTAGATATGAACCTTATCAACAGACTTCCAAAACCACAAGACTAGAAACCAAACTTCAAAGAAATGTAAAGCAAAATCATTTCTCCCAGACACCACTGAAACAAAGTTCACACACTAGTGAATATAACTTCTTCTGCACAATGATCCATACCAAGAAATTCTTGATATAGAACCTTAGAACACCTCTAACCAGCATATTTGAACTGCACAAGAGGATCTTCAACATAGAAGAAACATGGATTAGAACCAAAACACCACATTGTTTTCCTTTTTTATTTAAATTTTCTCAAAAGAAGTTAGAAACCAATCACTAGAGACACATACTCATCATCTTCAACACTTCCTCATCATCATTAAACCAAAACATCTACCAATAGAAGCTTATCAAAGCAACACTAGAGGTTGGAACCTATAGCACTTACTAATGGCAATGTAATGAAACTAATCAAAACATCAACATAACTTCTCAATCAACACTAGTAATTAATAACAACACAAAAATTAACCTATAAAAATCTCCCCCAAGATTTTTGACATCAATGATGACACCATCTACTTATACTTGCAACAATATCCCCCTTTGTTATTGATAGCAACACATGATGTGAAAAACAATCATCAACAAAAAACAACTCTGATCACCAACATACTGCTCCATACCAACTTACTCTCTTTCTTTCTCACATTACTCTCCCCCCTTCTACAACTACAATTCTCACATTAATTTTTTCTCCCCCTTTCACACAAATGGATATGGGCAACACATATGCATATCTTTCCCCCTTTGACATCAAAAATATATACTTTCTCTATTTACTACTTTGCATACTCCCCCTTAGGAGCACACAAAAAACTATCTCATCCATCAACCATTGCACATATCCTTTGGGTATGTGCAAGATCATCATGGAAAAATAGGCCCTTAGGTGGCAAAAAAATCAGAAAAATCAGAGTTAGCCAACTTGAAGTAAAAATTTGAATAATTTATCTATATTATTTCAAAAATATGTAAGAATAGAATTTACAGTAGCAAATTGAATTTAGTTTCTAAACTATTAGGTTTATTTTTTTTTAAAAATCTATTTGGTGAAAATTTGAAATTTGAATGCAGTAGTACTTAAATTTCAGGGAAAAAATAAGTAGGTGTCTGTCTAACCACCCTAATCACAATAAAATGATAATATAATTTTTTTATGATATTTTAGATATAAGTAAAGGACTCATGTCTCGATGTGATGCATATTTTTTTGTAATTTTTTTCCAAGTAAATAATTAATTATGAATTTTTTATTACAACTTTTAAAAAATATAAAAACTCGTATGTTCGACCACCTGAACTTGGTAAAAACTTCGTGGAATTCAAATTTTTTTAATCCTATAGTATGCAATGAATAGAATGTGACACATGTTTCAGATTCAAAAAATGTGATACAATTTGAAAGCTATAGATGATTTCCAATCACCCTATCAATCAGGACTTTAGTTGTAATTCAAATAAAAAATGAATGATATTTATTTATTAAATTCAAAGTAAAGCATAATTTATATTGGTGGAAAGCTGAGAATCTCCTTTAAAAACCCTTTTCGTTTCATCAATTTTGGGTAAAAAAAAGTCGTCAGCCACATACCCTACACATACCCATCATATCACAACTTTTTGGCACATCATGATCCTGCACATACCTCTTTGAAAAATCTAACAAAGGACAACCCAACTTGCATAAATACTTACTCCCCCTTACTACAACAACCAAAAAATTCACTACAGGTACTCCCCTTGAGAAGTAGCCTCAAACATTAGTCCATAAAAAAAGAATGAATCTTGAAATCCACTGGACTGATGCATATCCTTATACATATTGTTCAAAGAAGGAGGGGTAATCACCCCTAACTTCTCCCAGAGATACTCAAAATTATCCTTAGGAAGAGCCTTAGTGAATATATCAACAACCTACTCCTTTGTAGGCACATACTCAAGCTTCACTTCATTCTCTGCAACCTTCTCTCTCAAAAAGTGATACCTGATTGAGATATGTTGTCTGTGAGTGCATCATTGAATTCTTGGAAATGTTAATAGCACATGTATTATCACAAAAGATAGAAATTGGTTCATCATATAGAACTTTGATATCCTTCAAGGTTTTCTTTATCCACAATGCTTGTGTGCAACAATACGTTGCTATAATATAATTTGCCTCTATAGTAGATAAAGACACAAAAAAATTCTTCCTACTCAACCAAGACACCAATCTACATCCAAGAAAGAATGCACCACCACTCAAGTACTTTTTCTATCATCCACACAACCTACCAAGTCAGCATCTATATAAGCACTCAGAGAAATAAGTATTTGGATACCACAATCCTTGTTCCAAAGTGCCCTTCAAGTATTTGAATATCCTCTTCACTATTGCAATATGTGACTCTCTAGGATCTTCTTAAAATCTATCCACAAGAAAAAATCCATGAATGATATCTAGTCTAGTAGCAATTAGGTATAACATTCCACCAGTCATTGGTCTATATTTTCTCTGATCAACCTTAGGAGATTCATCAAATTCTTACATAGCTTGCAACCAATAACCATAGGGGTGCACACCAATTTATAATCTTCCATTCCAAACTTCTTCAATTATTCCTTGACATACTTTGATTATGAAATGAGTATACATTTTTCTATTTCATTAATTTATAGCCCAAGGAAGAAATTCATCTCCCCAAACATAGACATCTCAAACTCCTTTTGCATCTTTTTGCAAATCTCTTGCACATAGCCCCATTTCCTCTGAATATTATACCATCAACATACACAACCATAATCAAAATTTGATATTTTCAAATTTGAAATGAAGATTACTATCCATGATACCTTTATTGAATCCTTGTTGTATTAAGTACCTATCCAACCTTGCATACCAAGCTCTAGGAGCTTGCTTCAATCCATATAATGCCTTTTTCAATATGCAGACCATATCTAGTTTTTCTGATAACTGAAATCCTTCTAGTTGTTAAATGTATACCTCTTCTTCCAACTCACCTTTCAAGAAAGCAGACTTCACATCCAGGTAAGAGCAAACAGATGGGGGGCCAGAAAGGGGTCTTAAGTGGCCACTTTTTTTTAGAAATCAGGAAATACTGACCCTGGATGTGAAATTGAGGATAGTTATACTCACAAAATTTAGATGCAACAAAAACAAGGATCGTAGTGCTCCAAGTCTACTTTCTAAACTACTATTCTTTTTTTGAAAATGGTAGAGATTAAGGGGTTCACAAGAGGGAGCCATAGATATTGGTGTTGTTTTTGTCAAAAAACATAACATAGCAACTTTTGTGGCTCCCTCAAAAGTTTAACTATTTTTTGGTATTATTAAAATCTCTTTAGTGAGAAATTTTCTAACAAAATTTAGTTTATGCCTAATTTTTCTAATAATTTTTTAATGAATATTTAATTTTTTACTAATTTTCAAAGTGGACACTTCTTGAAAAATAGAATTTTGGCCATCCTACCCCTATAAATTTTGAAAGCTAATTGAAAATCCATTTTTTTAATATGAGTAGAATGTAGTCCAATTTCTAAATGTAATTTATTTCAAATTTTGATGACTAGTTAATTTATAAAGAAAAAATACTAAACACTCTTTTTCCAAGAAATAGACATGTAAACAAAAGAAATTAAAGATGAAAGGCTTAACATTGTCAAAATGTGAGAAAAAAATAGATTGTTAGACAACTAAAGAGACTAACATTACCTAGGTGTTTGATTTGTTTGACCTTGAAACATGTGCAAACCTAATGTTGCACAAATGTGACTATATGAAATATTGTAGAATTTGCAAAACACATCTCTTTGAACATTGGGAATGCAACTCCAAGCCTTTGGGTTGGTATTCCAAAGAAAATACTAAGCTAAGGCTTGGGGATTCCCAAAGCAAGAAATAACATGAGTGCATTAACATGTACATTATTTCATAGTTTTGACATATTTTTTTGCATTTATGCTTGAGTTACTAAGCAAGACATAACACGAGTGTGTTATAATGCATTCATGTTATGTCTTGCTTTGTGTTAAATGCTAGTCTATCTAAATGTATATATATATATATATATATATATATATATATATATATATATATATATTTGTATGTTGCTTTTTGTAACAACGGAAAAAAGTATGCCTTTTCCTTGCTTGATTTGGGAATAATTAATGACAAATTGGACTTCATATTGCCTTGGTCTAGCGTTGTGATGAGTTTTACATATCAACATTAGGTTTTGAGTCATTTTAAAGATAAATAAACCTAACTTTTCCTTAATTTAGTGTTGTAAAGTGTATTTATTTACACCTTCACATTAAATTTAGGATTCTTGTAAACCAAATGGACCTAATCTAGTGTTGTAATGTGTTGAACACTTTCACATTGGACTTGGGGCCCTTTTTAGCTGAATAGACTCAATTTTTCCTTAATTTAATGTTGTAAAGTGTATTTATTTACACTTTCACATTGAGTTTTGCGCCCTCTTGCATTTATAACCTTTATATCATCATTAATAGGCCTTTAAGACCTTTTATTATGCATCTTGAGGCATATCTTGATAGAAATCCTGACATAGACCTCAAATAAACTTAATTTATTCATTCCCTAACATTTTCTCTCTCTAAAAAGGCCTTGTGGGACCCATACACCACCTTGGGTGTATGAGTCCCATTTGGCTCCTCTTTTGAGTTTTGAGCTTGAAATTAGGGTTTGAAATTCAAATTTTATGGATTTCAGCCTCTTGGATCTAATAAATGGTCATTTGGATGCATTTCCTAGATATAAACAAGCTTTTAAATCCTTATTTCACCTAATCAAGACTAAGCCTTCATTATATAAAGTCAAGCACTCAATAATTGAGCATTCCAATACTTCACATGAGCCTCAAGAAAGCATTCAAGATCATTTCTCAGGAATTCAAGGGTAGATTCTTCATCATGTCAAGGATATCAATCATCAAGCATGTTATTGAGCTAGGGTTTTGATTTTGCATTCAAGATCCAAGGTCAATCATTTTTCTACACTTATCCCAAGATCTAGATCTACGTTCTTCATGGTCATTTCATGTTAGATTTTTGATTTACAAGAAATCATTCAAGGTATCATTTCTCATGTTTGATGTTTCATGTCCTTATTCCATTATCTCATCATTTGGTTTAATTACCTCAAAGGGTTTTGACCAAGGAAAATCCCCATTTCCTAACAATCAACAATTTTTTCTTCTCTTTATATGTGTGATTGCAGATCTAGGGGCCTTGTAGCTTGAACATCTCTTGAATATTAGGTTACAATCTTGGAGAAAGTTGTTGGAGTTGTCCCCTCATTTTCAAGGTTGCTATCTTCACAAAAAATTATCTACAAGTCTGAAATCAAGGTTTCAAATTAAAAAAAAAGTTGTGCTAGAGAGAGAAGAGATTGGAGAGTAGAATCAGTCCTTAACCTTCAAAAAAAGGTCACTGGGATTGATACGCCACCTTGGGCGTATGAGTCCTAGTATGTAACTAGTTTTCAAGGTTTTTAGAGATTCAAAACTAGCACTGTCAAATTCTAGTTTTGGTGCAAAAAACCTTGTATGGGACTAAATTTCCTAGACTAGGATATAAGTCCCACTTAGCATTAAAAAAAACATATTGAAAATTAAATGACTTCATTCAAGCCTCTACAAGTTTCTAGGTGCACTCTTTTGATTTTATAGCCTTCTGTTCTAATTTGTTTGCATTTCTAGGTCATTCATTCAAGTTTCATGCATCACTAGGTTTAAACATTATATCTTGCCTTTCATTAGTCTTTCCAAGACTTTTCTTTGTGGTGAACCCCTCATTAATTCATAATCAGACCCTAGGACAACCCTATTGCAAGATCTATTTCCCCTTTCTTCATTAGATTGAGATCTCTAGGGTTTCCTTGAATGTGAAGTATAGAAGATTGTTGTACTATATCCTAAACCTTAGTGATGACAATTTTGTCTCTCAGTCTGTATGTATGCTTGTATAGCATGTATGTATGTATGTATGTATGTATGCTTGTATGTAAGTATGCATGCTTGTATGTATGTATGCATGCATGCATGTATGTATGTATTAGTGTATGTATTAGTGTATGTATGTATGCAAGTATGTATGTAAATGCTTGTATGTATGTATGTATGTATGTATGTATGCTTATATGTATGTATTTAGAGGGAGGGAGAATTGTAAGAGAGAGAAAGAGTTGAGAGAGTTGTCTACTTAGGGGAGGAGGGAGAGAGGGAGGGAGGGAGAGACTCAAGAGATAGGGGGAGAAAGAGGGAGTGGGAAAGGAGTTGGAGTGAGAAGGACTTATCTAGGTAGGGTGGGAGGGATAGAGGGAGAGAGAGAGGGGGGTGAGAGAGATAGAGTTATCTAGGTAGGGTGCTAGAGGGAGAGAACTGGGAGATAGGGAGAGAGGGAGCAAGAGAGAGATGGAGGGATTGAGAAAGAGAGATACCTAGGTATGATTCCAGAGGGAGTTCAATAGAGAGTGAGTGGGAGATAGAGGGAGTGAGCGAGAGGGAGTGGGAGAGAGATAGAGGGAGTGAGATAGATATAGATAGATAAAGAGAGAGAGAGGCTTGAGAAAGGCAAAGGGTGTGGGAGGGAGAGACCTGTGAGAGAGGGAGAGAGAGAGAGGGA
>VDFB02030458.1:26724-75822 GCA_007258455.2 Sequoia sempervirens
TGGGTGGATACTAATGGAGGGAAGTGCTATGAGATGGATAACAGACCTATTCCTGTGGTGGGTATTATGAAAGATGTTGAAGTCAAACTAGCTGCTTATCCTCAGGTATCCTAGAATATAGATATAATAGTAATTGATACCCCTCCTCAGTTTGGGATACTTCTATAAAGACAGTGGATGACAGTAGTTGGGAGAAATGTCCAATTTGATTTGTCTTATGCAACAATTCCAGTGAATGGTCAGGAAGTTAAGTTGTACAGGGAGCCAAGGATGAACCAAGTTGTTGATTATGTACCTCAAGATCAAGTCAATTTTTTTTGTGATGTGGATCTTGGGAATTTTAAGATAGAACTAGCCCGGCCAGAATTAGTCAATGCTGATCCAATTGAAAAGCATGTTGCACAAAACTGCAATGGTGTGTGGAAATTTTACTTTGATGGAGCATGTAGCCAAGAAGGTAATGGAGCAGGAATAGTATTTGTTTCACATGAAGGAGTTACATTTAAGTATTCATTTTTGCTAGCATTTGAATGTACAAACAACATGGTAGATTATGAAGCTTTATTAATAGGTTTGAATATAGTTGTAAAACATAAAATCAAGTTGCTAAAATTTGTTCTGACTGGATTGTTTCACAACTTAAATCAAAAATATGCAGCAAAACATAAGAGATTGAAGCAATATATGAATGTTGTATGGGACACAATCGAGTTGCTTGATGCTTTCTCCATTGAATGGATAGATTGGTCAAAAAACATAATGGCAGACTTTTTAGAAAATGTAGCGCTAAGAAGAGATGACATTACACTGGCTGGAGTGTCACAAATTGAGTTCAAAACAAGACCTGCTTTGTGCACGATATTATACTCTGATTGGAAGGTTTTAATGATGATCACGACCTCCACATTCTTCCTTTGTATAGATCAATATGAAGCTCAAGAAATTTGAACAATACCTTTGTAGAAAGGTAGATGGAAGCGGGAGGCAGCGATTATTTAGGAAGGTCTTACAACTTAAAACTAATAAGCTTCCCAAAGGGTTAGTGGCATTGGAGAGGGTATATGATGGAAGTGATCGGTCCCTCATGAAGCAGACACTAGTTTAGAGGGAGGATATTGAAGAGATCAACTTAGGGACTAAGATGGCACCATGAAAGGTATACATAGGGAAGAAAATAAGCCTGACAATTTGAAGAATGTTGATAGCATTAATGAGAAAATATAAACATGTGTTTGCATGGTCCTATGAAGACCTTAAAGCATATAGGGAGGATTTGTTTCAACATGAAATCCTGTTGAAACCAGATGCAAAGCCATTTAGACAGAAAAAAGGCCCATTAACCCAACATTGGAACCAAAAATGCAGGAAGAATTGGCAAAGCTCAGAGATGGTGGTATCATCAAACCAATTAGGCACTCAACATGGGTCTCAAACCTAGTTCCTGTGAGGAAGAAAAATGGAGATATCAGATTATGTGTGGATTTTAGAAATCTAAATGTGGCATCCCTCAAGGATAATTACCCTTTACCTAATATGGAAGCTATACTACATAAGGTGATAGGGTGTGAGTTGTTATCTATGATGGATGGTTTTTCAGGTTATAACCAGGTCAAAGCTAAAGAATCTGAATAGTATAAGACCACTTTTACAACTCCATGGGGAATGTATGTTTATGCGAGAATTCCATTCAGTCTCACAAATGTAGGTGCAACCTTTAAAAGAGCTATGGACATAGCATTTGCAGACTTGATTAATGCTATCATGGTGGTGTATCAAGATGACCTTATTGCTTATTCAAAAAGGGCTGAAGATCATGTAGAACATCTAGAAAAGGTATTTATTAAAGCTTTAGAATATGGTATTAGTCTGAACCCTAAAAAATGTCATTTTGCAGTCACAAAAAGTAAACTCTTAGGACATATTGTGTCAAAGTAGGGGATTAGAATAGATCCTGAGAGGGTTGAGGCCATAGATAAAGTTCCTATCCCTAAAACTGTCAAGGCCATCCAGTCATTTTTTGGACAGATCAACTTTGTTAGGAGATTTGTTTCTAATTTTGCTGAAATCATTAAGCCCATATCAAAAATGTTAAGGAAAGGACAAAAAATAGATTGGAATGTAGAAGAATTAGAAGATTTTATATCAATCAAAGAGGCCATCAAAGAAGCCAATATCCTTAAGTCTCTGGATTTTTCAAAACCCTTTCAAATATTTTCATTTTCTTTGTTGCATACTATAACTGCAGTTATGTTACAGAAAAATGAGGAAGGTCATGAACAGCCTGTGTCTTTTTTCAGTAAGTCATTGTAGGGGTTAGAATTGAAATATGATATAATGGAAAAACAAGCATTTGCATTGGTAAAATCCACAAAGTCTTTCAGGCTGTATCTTGTTGGAGCTAAGCTGATTGCTTATGTCCCTCATGCAGCTGTTAAAATATCTTGACGCAGTCGGAGGTAACAGGAAAGAGATGTAGGTGGATTAATAAAATCCAAGAGTTTGATATGGAAATAAAAATCACTAAATTGGTGAGAGGTCAAGGTTTGGCTATGCTAATGGCAGAAGCAAATATCGAAGAAAATAAAATTTGTAATATAGAAGAGGAAGAGAATGCAATTGCAAGTATTGAGCATACTCCTTGGTATGCAGACATCATGCATTACCTCAAATACATGAAGTGTACAGAAGGATTAAGTGATAGTAAGAAAATAACTTTAAAGCTGCAAGCATCTAAGTATGTGTTCATGGAAGGTGATTTGTTTTGGAAGAACAGGGACGGGATATTGTTCTTATGTCTAGATGAGTCACAAGCTAAGCATTTCTTAAGAGAAATGCATGAAGGGGTCTGTGGAGGCCATTATTCTGTGAAGACAACTGCACATAAGATTCTCAAGGCAGGTTATTACTGGCTAAAAGTTTTTAATGACTCTTTTTCATACGTAAGAAGATGTGAAGCATGCCAAAAATTCTCTGGGAAAATGAAGTATCAGGGAGCTTTACCACTTAGACCTTTGCAGGTTGAAGCCCCTTTTCATCAATGGGGGATTGATTTTATTGGGGAGATACAAGAGAAATCAAGTGGAGGACATAAGTGGATACTGGTAGTTACTGATTATTTCACCAAATGGGTAGAAGCAGTCCCAACCAAGCAAGCTACAAGTAAATTTGTGACCATTTTTTTAATGGATAACATCATTACCAGGTTTGGTACACCATTAAGATTGATTACAGATAATGGGATGTGTTTTAGATCTGATCAATTCAAAGATTTTTGTAGCACATATGGCATTACTATTTCCTATGTAGCTCCTTACCATCTGCAAGCGAATGGTCAGGCAGAGTCCAGCAACAAAATTCTTCTTAAAATCATAAGGAAAATGCTAGGTCAAAATAAGAAGGCTTGGGATTCAAAGTTGAAAATGGTTGTGTGGGCTGATAAGATCACTGTAAAAAAGGTAGTTGGAAAATCCCCATTTGAACTAGTATATGGAACACAAGCTAGGATGCCTCTACAAAATATGTTACTAGTTTACAAGTTTATCCTTCAAGAAGATATAGATATTCCAGAACCTATGGAGGAGAGAATGGAGCAGGTGGTTGAACTTGATGAGATAAGAAGAGTAGCTCAAAACCAGAATATGAAGTTGCAGGCATAGATGAAGCATTTATTTGATAGAAAAGAAAAAGATAGAAAATTTGAAGATAATGATCTGGTGCTGATGTGGAATGCAAGGTGTCAGGAGAAGGGTAAGCACAGGAAATTTGAAGCCTTGTGGCTGGGACCTTTTCTTGTTGTTGGTAAAGGAGGTGAAAACTCTTATTATTTACAAAACATGACTGGTGAAGAACATGAGTTGCTTGTACACGGGAAATTTTTAAATCATTTCTTCTCTTGAAGAATACAAAGGATCAAGGGTTGCCAGTGCATTGACAATTCTTGATAATCCTCTCAGAAATTATGTTTTCCATGCACAATAGTTTAGGGGATAAAAGGAACAGGAATTGCCAGTACATGGACAATCCTGAGGTTCCTTCATTTAAAATAAACTCTCTCCATGTACAGTAATATAGGATCATTTTCATCTCCTTTCCTTTTCATTCCATCCTTCTCATTGGTCCATAACTATAAAAGTTTGGTCTACTCATCCAGAGATCTAAATCCTTGCAATGATCTCACAATCATTCATCCCCAGACGGAGCCATTGTTGGAATTGTGAAATTTTAAAATTTCATAGTTTTCCATACTCATAAAAGTTTCCCAAAGAAGCCCATATCATGAATAAAATTGATGTAATTTGCTTTGTCACCCATGTTCCAATTAGTATTTACCATTTGGTCCCATAAAATTCACTTGACCTCAAGCATTTGAATATATAAAGTCATTTCGGCATGAGATAGTATAAGTCTTCCAGACCCATAAATTATTTTATACTAACACATATTTTTCAGTGCATCGACAAGAGGTCGTGAATGTCTTACCAATATCATTTTATTAGAGAATTCATATCAGCATAATATAGTTCACGGTCTCAGCGATAGAAGGATCCTATCGGCAAAACAAGAATCATCGGAATGAGTCATATCGAACTTATATATGTCTTACCGATCAGTGCACAAGGAGATATATCGGCCAAACTAGAGCCATCAGAATGAAGTCCTATAGCATTCATCCGGTCTTGCCGACAAAGTAGAAGGGAATTCTATCGATGATTATCGGGATGAAGTTAGGGAGTCTTTCTAACCCATATGTCACACCAATAGAATTATGTTAGTAAACGACTTGGCGGTATGTATTGATTATCGGCAAGACTATTTTCATCGGAGAAAGATATGAGAGTCATGCCGAGTGTTGTTCCATCGGCAAGAAAATAATTATGTCTCGGCGACCAGAAAACATACCAAAGGATATATCTCGGTGAGATACAAAATAAGCGAAGGAACATCTGCCCGACTATGTGCAGGATCATGATGGGCCAAAAAGTCGCAATATGATGGGTATGTGGCTGACGACTTTTTTTAATCCAAAATTGATGAAACAAAAAGGGTTTTTAAAGGACATTCTCAGCTTTCCACCAATATAAACTATGCGTTACTTTGAATTTAATAAGTAATTATTATTCATTTTCTATTTGAATTACGACTAAATTCCTATTGATAGGCTGATTGAAAAACATCTATAGCTTTCAAACGATATCACATTTTGAATCCAAAACATGCATCACATTCTATGCCTCTTACTATAGGATTAAAAAAAATGAATTTCATAAAGTTTTGACCAAGTTAAGGTGGTCGACATACAAGTTTTATATTTTTGAAAGTTGTAATAAAAATTAATAATTAATTATTTACTAGAAAAATTACAAAAAATATGCATCACATTCGGGACATGAGTCATCTACTTATATGTAAAATATTATAATTTTTTTTATCATTTTATTGTGGTTAAGGTGGTCAGACAGACACTCGCTTCTTATTTTTCCCTGAAATTTAAGTACTACTACATTCAAATTTCAAATTTTCACCAAATAAATTTTGTTTTTTTATACAAACCTAGTAGTTTAGAGACTAAATTCAATTTGCTACAGATTATATTCTTACATATTTTTCAAATAATATAGATAACTTATTCAATTTTTTACGTCAAGTTGCCTAACTTTGATTTTTCTACTTTTTTTGCCACTTAAGGGCCTATTTTTTCCATGATGATCCTGCACATACCCAACTCTCAGGGAGACTTGAAGTGTTAGGGAAACTACAGGATGTCTTGGCAGATGTTTTAATGAACATTGGTAAAAGCCATAATAGAGAGGTCGCCCAAGATTTGAAAATGTCTCACCAACAATATTACATGATGTGACAGTGAGAGTTTCGAAAAAAGACCTGCTACACTCATGTTTCAGCTAAAACATTAATGGCGCCACAAAGCACAAATAACTACATGAATTAAGGAAAATTCAATTGAAAACATTAGTGTGGAATTGATAGCAGAGGAAGCAGAAGGGAGAACGAAGAACCGGGGCATTCTTTCATTCCAAAGGTCTCAAGCGATATACAGTAAGTTCTTTGCACCTTAGTTCCTGTAATTTTTGACTTCTGTAAGGGAATGGAATCCTCCAGCTTAGGAAAATCAAAATGTACAGAATATGGTGAAAGCAGTCAGCCTAAAGGGAAGAAACAAAAAACTGAAATAGAGCCTAAGGGCACTGAACGAAAGCTAAATCAAGATCTCATTGACCAATTACCTGGATTTTGACCTAAAGCCAGACGATCTACACAACTTAGGGCAGAAATAGATAAATAGGATATAAAAGAAAGATACAGTAGATTACAACGATGCATGTTTAAAACTATGGAGATATCAATGAAAATCATTTGATGTGGTGGCGTATTTTTGGTATCAGTTGTTTGTTGTGTTAATTGAAAGTACTACTGAAGTTGTCTCCAAGGTTGATTTTTTTTGGTTATTTAAATTGATATAACAAGCTTATATTCAGTTTATCGATGCACACTTGTTGTATCTGTATGGTTCATTAATTGGTTCTTTCAAGAAAAGATTAAATGCTTTTAGTTGATCATAGTAATTAGGAAATCTCATTTGGATCATTAAGAGGAACTTGGTAATCATATTCTTGCATGTTTATACAAGTTATAAACTCAAATATATGTCGAACAATTAGAGTACTTGCCAGAAAGAAGTTACGCATTTTAGACTTCTTTTTGACTCCGCATACCCAATAAGGCACTAGTCTCCACATTATTATTATTTTAGTTTCAGTCATTATTCATATCTGTTAAACTGAATATAATAGGTTTTAGCTTTGATATTGCTATACAATCTATACCAAATCAAATTTTATTTATCCACTCCCATTTTCCATTGTGGGTAAAATAATTTAAAAGAAATAAGCATAATTCAAGTCTACCTCATTTTTATAGGTATACCCCCCTAGGTCTAGTAGCACCTGAATAGAAGAAGGTTTAAACCATTTTGACCTTGTCTATTACCCTGAAACGTATCAAGAGATTGGCAACCTCTTGAGGTATTTTACCTGCATTTTTGAGAGCTAACACACTCAAGGGCATCCTCAAGGAGCTTGACCCCCTTTCCAAAAAGTTTTTATGGGCCAGAAATCTTGACAACCATAAATGGATTTTGGTGGGTTGGGATTAGGTTTTCTAACTAAAGAAGAATGGTGGCCTTGGGCTTAAGAAGTTGGAATTGGATAGTCAAGATTTAGCTGCAAAATTGTATTAGAGGTGGTGCAAATTTTGAGAGTATCCCTTGGCTCGTATTATGAACCATAAATATTTAGGAGTTTCCAATGAGGACATTCTACAAATGGAATTGATTGGAAAGGGATCTATGATCTATAGCACTATTAAAAGGGGCTATGCTTTCATTAAAGAAGGCTTGTTTTGGATTATTTAAAATGGAAAGAATGCTCTCCTCATGACTGAATCTTGGGATGGAAATCCCCCTATTCTCTCTTCTTTTCATTAGCTTTTCCCCCTATGTGATATCTTTATTAATGATGAGTGGGCTAGTGTGGATAGGTTTAAGAGCTCGTCTCCTTTGGTGAGTTCTTCAATCCATTATTGGCACAATTTAGAAAGTTGGCCCAGAGGTGGGTCTCAAGAAGAATGAGATACTTTAGTCTCTATCCTTGTGAAGAGGTCATGTTGTTCCTCAAAGGATAGGGTGATTCTTTCCTAGTGTCATGACCCAAAGGGTATGTATTATGTGGACCAGGGTTACATTTTCTTGGAATATCAATATGGAAACCAGAGAGAGCACCCTTAGTGGAAATGTATTTGGAATAAGTTTGTATGGCATAAATGCAACATGTTCTTGTGGCTATTGAGTCATCACAAATGCCTCACCTAGGATAATATTCAATGAAGAGGTTTATGTGGCCCATCTTTTTGTTTCCTATGTGGGTGCAGTGAAGAAAGTATTAATCATCTATTTTTTTAGTGCTTTTTCTATGAAAATTTAGCATCTTTTGTGGATGATTTGGAGGAAACAATTTATGTATGCATTGTATTTATATGAATTTTGGGAGAAATTGGGCTCTCCTCAACCTTCTACTTCCTTTATGTTGGAAGCTTGGGAGATGGGCCCGTCTCTTATTATTTGGCAGATCTAGTTGGAGAGGAATACACACATTTTTCTCGATGGGTAGTGGGTTCGTCCTCTTAAAGGGGTGAAAATTAACATGCATAGCTTTTCGAGAGTCTTAGTGATGTTGGGATTGGAGGGTTTGGTTGCAATATAAGGGGATCTATTTATCTCTTTTCTCATCTATATCATGGTTCACTCTATTCAGATGGAGGGTTTGGCTATTCTGGAGACTTTCTTGAAGGCCTTAAGTTGGGTTGGAAGGGTGACTTGTGATTAGACTCTATGATTTTAGTCTCTTTATTTAATAAGGGAGACTTTTAGGATTCTTCTTGGAGATTGGATCTAATTGCAAAGAAAATTCTTTATCTTTCTTCAAAATTTAACTCTATTTCCTTTGTCCACATACTTAGGGAATGGAGGCAATGAATGTGGGGAATTGTTATTAGTAACATCAAGACAAAAGCCTAATCCTACTTCAAGCTCTTCATGAGGGCTAAAGTGCTTAGATCTAGGGGGTTTGGATGTTTTATTCTTGGTTTTTGTGTTTATAGGATGGGTTGGGGGTCGAGGTCATCTTTGTATTCATTCTATTTAGGGCCTAGATATTGTGTATATTTTGATTACTTTAAGCTTTTGGTACATTTATTGTATTTTCTATCTCTTGTTTCAATAGTAGATTTTCACCCCTTTTTTGAAAAAAAATAGAAAAAATTAGATATCCTTAAGAACCTTAATCTTCAAGTATATGTAGTTGATAATGGCATGGTGTGATGGTCTAAAGGTGGCATCATTGTCCTTGCCACCAAAGTTCAAATCCCATTGGGGTGGTATTATTGAGTGGCTATATTGGGGATGAGGCCCCCATTTATGACCTCACCTGTTCATAGCTTTGGGTCAAAAGAGTTTACCCCTTAAATAAATAAAAAACTGTGTATATGTAAATGATTATATGAAATGATGCAATTAGTTTTCTTTTCTTGAAAATTTAGTTTTCCGAACACTCTAGTCATCAATTTTTTATCCATTATATTTTGGTTCTAGAATATAAAATTTAAAGGATCAACAACCAAAATAAACTTGTTTGTTTTCTCTTCCATCACAGAGATGTATCACTTCAATTATAATTTTTATTATGTCATTTTAAGTACCTTGATGTGATATCTATGTCCATCCAAATAAAATCCATAGATTTATACATAAAATCAAAATAAAACCTCTTACAACAAGTTGGTATAACATGATTCATAAAATAAATTCTCCTTGTTCAATTCTTCTATTTAGTTCAATAAGCATCTTCGTATAATCTAGAGCCTCCTCCCTAGTTGTTCTACTATCTTCTCTCATACAAGATCTATCCATGAAGTAGTCCCTCCATGTTCTTTCTCATGCTTTAACAAAAAGAATAAGAAAAAAAATGTTATAAAATTTTATTAAATATACAATTTATAATTTTAATAAATCCTAATTTATAACAATGTAATATGGTATGTAGATACCTAAAAATTTTGGAGTCATCAATTAATTGACAACCCAAGGCTATGTGCACTACTTTCAAACTTATTACCTTTCTTTAAATCATCATTTGAGGCATAGGTGTTGATTCAAATTAATTGAGAGAATGTAGCCTTAGAAATAGTAGAAGATGAATTCCTTAAAATAATTAGATAAAGTTATATGATAGTCATTAGTGATCCATTTAGAATCTTAGAATTCTACCCAAATTAGTGTCTTCCATTGCAATATGAGATATGAAATGAAACCTAAAATTAATACCATTGGATGATTCTTTTAAAAATCATAAAAGGATAAAATTAATATGCACATATTTCTAAAAATCAACTTGGTACTAAATCACAACCCATGTAACTTACATAATCTCTCATTTATTGTTGTAGATGTGGACCATGAATTTTTTCAACCTTAATAGCTATATACATATATGTTTTATGGGAAAACTGAAGACTAATTTTCATATAATTTAGAATTTGATCCATCATTGACGTATCCCAACTAGATATTAAATTTAAAATAAACTTTATATATACCATGTAAAATCAAAATAAAAAGATAACACATTGTAAATTATTAAGATTTAGTTTTTTTATTCTTTTCAAATGTGGTAAGGATAATAATAAACTCTACAATAAATAACTTACTTTATCAAAGCCTCTCTAAATGGTATGAGCTCATTAGTTGTTCCATAAGTATAAAAAATATCATCAACAATAGTAAAGAGTGTACAGGCAATTTATAGCATAACATAATCTTGTTGCTATAAATTCAGGCTCATATAATCTACATGTATACTCCAAAAATAATATTCCACATGTCAATGCCTAAAGAAACTTAGTTTTTTCACAATCATGCCATCCCACCATTTAAATATTTATATTACCAAAAATATATAGCTTAATTTAAAGGATAAATAACCACAAAATTTTAATTAATTTCAATTTGAATCACTATTTTGGGCCTAAAAAGATGAGCATGTATTCCATGCATGATAGACTGAATTATTTTATTGTACTTTTTATTTGATTCCTTTCCAATCTTTATAAAATATTCTTGCATTAACTCTTATGCAAAATTAAACTAAAACTTTATATTAACTATGACAAAAAATGTAGATATAGTTATATTACTTTCCAAATGTTTGAGTTAATTTCGATTGTGAGAGTGCAAGCTATTCAAATCCATTATTGCTAATTCTAAAATATTTTTTCTCCATTTGCATGGAACCCTAAATGAAAGAATAATCAAAATAATAAATATTTGATACTTTAATTGAATTATCTTTTTATTTCAAAAAATGTTGTTAGGGCTTACATATAGATTCCTTCCACCAACATCGAAGCGTTTTTGTCTTGTCTAAAGATGTGGATAGAGTTCCATGCTTCCCACCTAGTAATCTGCATCTCCATAGGTATCTCATAATATATTTCACCTACAAGAAACATTGAGTTAAATTATATCATTTGGTTGTTACTACACAATATGAACTTGAATAAATATACAATAAAAAAAGAGTTTATATGCTTGCCTTTGCTAGAATCTAGGTTTTATCTTTTAATTCATGATTGTTTTTTTTTAATTTCGTGTTAGATATCTAGAGGAAAATGCTTTAGTCTCTGCCATGATATTCTCTCTTGCAAAATAAATCTTAGAGGCTAGATACAAACTCAACATGGTTCTTATTTCATTTTTGGATTATTTTATAAGACAAAAAATCTACCCTTTTTACTCCTTAATGTTGTGAAATACATCTATTTAAAAAAAAACTCCATAAACAAAAAAACTTTATGCTTGTATTTACCTATTGCTAGACAAAAATTAACATGAAGAATTTAATAAAAAATATATATACTTGGAGACATAAGGTATCCATTCAGTTGGAATTTGAAATCCCAATGTAGTAGTGTTGAGATCAATTATGCCATTCTCCCCCCCACCACCACCATTAAATGTCTTTTTAACTCCAATATGTAGCATTGTTACAAGCATATAATAGAATTAGTTAATAAATATAGTCTATTACATACATAGCTAGTAATTTTTGTAGTACTGTATGAGAAGGAGATAATAAGGTAAAAGGGCTATACACATACTTGTATGTATTAAAAAAAAAAACTTTAATTTCTTCTTCAAAATTCGTGTCAATTCTAAGAGTATGTTGGCAAAGATTGTGCAAATTAGCTTCACACTTTCTAAATGAATTTTCTTGAAAGTTTTGAAAGCCTTTTCAACAAATCCATTTTGTGCATATCCTGCAATCATGGCATTCCATGAAACCACGTTTCTTTGAGGTATTTAGTTCAAACAACTCGTGTGCCTTGTGCATGCTTCCACATTTTGAAAGCATGTCTATCAGACCATTTCCAACAACATCTAAAAAAGGTTTACTATCCTTTATGTTTTTATGGATACCTAAACCCTATTCCAAAGTTCCTATTTTGGCATAGGGTGAGAATAAACATGCACAAGTAAACTAATTGATTTGGAGACCTATTTGTTACATATGATGAAATTGTGTGACTACATCCCGAGGACAACCATGTCTTCTGCATGCTGCAATAACCATATTCCTTTAGAGGCTTTCTCGTCCTTTTCTATAATCAAACACATTACAACATCCGCCAAACTTCCGTAGTAGTATATGAACAATAGATTAGAATTTGAATAGATTTTTCCCTACGTATATGAGAATTGTTAACCACTGATTATAATGACGACTATTGAAAAGAATGAATATTAATAGAACAACATAACATATTAAATAGACCCCACATACACCAACTTTAAAACTCAAAACTTAAAATGTGTGAATTAAACCTAACCATCAAAAAAATTCACACAAAATATCCTCAATCAATAAATATTTGAAAGAGAGCTCATCCTAAACTCATCCGAACCCAAAATCTGCCCTTTTACGTCAGTTTTCCTAATTTTTATTTTAATCAATCTAAAAGTGCATCGTAAATCTGGCAGAAACTTAATGAAGTTTGTTGCAAGTAATAGCCTATAGCTCGTATATTTCTCCCGAGTCCCGATGACATTCCTGATGAGCACCCTATTACGGCGCACGTGCTAGTTACTTACTCATACCCCACTTCCAGACTGTTTTCAAATTTTTGTTGTCAGCCAAGGTAAGCCGTGAACGGTTGTTTCTGGGTATCACAAGTAGCTAAATTGAGGAAAAGTTCGGATTGGTCATAGGGCTGCATAGAAACGTGCGAATCCGGCTGAAACGGAGCCATTTGAACGCTCTCCTAAAATGGTATATCTTCTGGAGATTGTAAAAGATATTTGTCTTCATTCTCTGGATGTGTTTCATCTTTTATTGCTTCTCTGGGTTGAATCGAAGCTTCAATTGGTGCTGCTTCTTCAATGATCGAACCCCCCGCTGTGGAAGGCCCGGCTTCCTCACCATCCTCCCGCGGAATTGTGTCGAAGGCGGAACCAATCGCAATGGCAACGGTCCGAATAACGTCGAACGAAGGCTTGCCGTGTGCGGTTGCCACTTACATCGCAGTTGAATCGAACCAACCCCGAGTCTGGAAAGTTGGAAGGCGTTGCGTAGGGCTCTCGCAGGCACAAGAGCGCAGTGTCATAAGCTCAAGCTGCAGTGTGAGGAGTGAAGTATGAGCCCAGCGATATGCGCGATCTCTTTCCTGATCGAAACTCAGCCACATATTTCCCCCATTTCCCTCTTTCTCACACCTCGGAATCTGACTTCTTCTCCGTCACTCGGCATATTACAAAAAAAAGAAGACTTGAATCAGTTCTTAGGTTATATTCTTCCCGATTCTTAGATAACTTTGCATAATTTGTATTTGAACTTGAAGGATCCAAGGTGCGATGAGGAAAGAAATTTATCCTGTTTTCCTTTTAAAATCCCATGTTTATCCGGAAGAGTTGGCGATAGCGTGTACGGCAATCTTACTCGCTTTACAGTGTGCAAATAAAAGCGTAAAAAGTTAATTTACATTTAAAGCGATTTAAAGTCAAAGGTGCAATCTGTCACCTGCGTTGATCAGTTATATTGTGTGGCGAAAAGAGATAGGACGTACTCCTCACTACACGTTCCCTCTCTGCAAGCGAATGTGGTCTCCAATAAGATAGTAACGAATCTCACGTATCGACTGACGCCATCTCCAAAAGCCTTTCCTGTTAATGTCAACGGAAACAACGAAAACGCGGTCCCCCGTACGGGCTTTTAAAAAAATCCAAAGCAATATGGAGCAATTTTGTTTGAAGTGTTAGAAGACGGGGACCATTCTTCAGTACCATGTATTTACGTCAAGATCTACTTTAAACAAAATTTAATCATTTATTGATTTACACAATAAAAAATATTATTTCAAGATCTATTTTAAACAAAATTTTATCTTTTATTGATTTACACATAAAAATTATTTGAAGCCGAGCCCTATCCTATATAGAAAATGGTAGAGCTGAATTGGTCAGATCGATGGTTGAGCGTATTTAAAATGGATGGGAGTCGATTCAAGTAATATTGACCGTTCATGTTTATACACAGCTGAAATTCATTTTTTAATGCAATTTTATCCTCTGCCAGTGTAAAACCTGTACAACAGTCTGCGTAAAAGCTACCTTCGATGGGGCATGTGGATTGCACGACATTCATGACAAAAATGCAAAATTGCATTTTTTGGCAGTTTATTTACCCTAATATGAAGTGGCTATCAGCAAATTTTGTACGATGATTAATAGTTCTCATAAATGTGGATGGATCCAGCGTTCTTTAAACCATAAAGTTGGTACGTCATATGCGTTGATAATGACTATGATATTTACCGCAAAATAGGCGTTACAATCACAAGGATTGTTCGATAATTTATTGAGGGGCACTGTCTATAAGGTAATAATTTTACACCCATGGATGCATGGCATGGATGCACCCTCCCCTGGTCACGTTGATTACCTCACTCCATAAAACTCTCGATTACAAAACTCCTGACATTTTCACCATTTCAGGGTTGCTTTTAAGTACGATGAAATTACAATGCAATACAAAAGAGACTCTGATAAGAGGGGAATTAAGAGCAATCACAAGAGTAAAAATGTAAGAAAAACAAAAGATAAGATTGATAAATGAGTCGAATTTTAATTAAAAAATAATATTATAAAATAAAATGTTAGTTATTAAAAGTTTTGTAAAATTTAATAATTTCATACTAAAATAAATTATATTAAATAATTATAATTTCAAATTATATTAATATTTTTGAATAAAATTTTTATTCAATATTTTAAATTAATTTATTTTTATACTAACATTTATTACGATATTGCACACAACATTTAAAATAAGATAGAAATAAAAATATTTAAATTTAATATAAAATAAAATACAAAAAATCTTCTAAAAATCGTTTCTATTAATTTAATTTAAATATTGAGATTTTGATGTATTTAGTATAATTTGATATTATAAGTTTTGATAAAAAAAAAAGTCAATTTTTAAATTTTAATTTGAAAGATAATAAATCAAGAAAGAATGTATTTAAGTTCATGTCATAACTAATTAACCCATTTTAATAGTACTCATAATGTAAACACTTGAATAAATATAATAATTTAATATTAATATCTCTTTAAATAATTATATTATGTTAGTCTTTTGATATTTTAAATATTTTAATTTTGATCTTTTTAGATGGTTTTTATTTGAAATATTTTGATACAAATATTTATATCTTTATATAAATCAAAGCTGCATAGCAAGGAAGTCCTCCAAAAAGTTATAGAATCATTATGTTTTAATTAGTTGTGTTTAATAAATTCAAAATTGTTTGGGAAGACTATAATAGGCATGAGAGGGAAATTATAATGGTAAGTGCAAGTTTTACTCCATAGTGTATGAGAAAGTGCACAAGAAGCCTATGCCTAGAATGAATCCATTATTAATAAAAAAAATTAGAGAGAGAAAGCTAGTAGCATGTTGGATCTATCTAAAAACCCCATCATGGTTGAAATTACTCTCATAAATCCTCACATTTTTTCCAATTATGTGCTTCCTAAAATTGTGAAGTATGATTTTTTTTCATTTATCTAATTCAATTGCTTCTATTATGAATTGAAGAAAGATAGGGGTATCCCTATAATATTATTTAAAATTAGGGGGAAAACTTATAAGTCCATGTCAATTTTTATAATTGGAGACAAAAAATGAATTTTTTACCTTTGATTGAAATCGCCCCATTGGTTTTCATCCAAAGGGTAGAATTGGGCAATTTCTCTTACAAAAAGGTCAACCTCTTGTACAAAATGATAAAAAAAACCTTATAATTATAACTATAATTTATATGGGTTGTGTGATGATAATTTTATGCATAATATCAAGGATAATGGTTTCTTGATTATGGATAATGATTCAAACAACACTAAAGGTTGGCATAACCTTATCAAATATTTGCAAAGAAAATTCAAAAATTAAAATTAAAGTAACAAAACACTCACATGATTTATAAATTGAAACAAATTAAAAACTCTCCTAAAATATTTGCATAGATTCAACAATAACCCAATTTGAACCATGCTTACCCCACATAGTCTTCAAGGGGCCTATAATCTTATGAAAGATTTACCAAAAAAAAATCATAAAAAAAATAGATAGCATGATTTAACAGATTGAAACGAATTAAAAAAATTCTCATAGAATAACTAAAGAGCTCGGGGCATAACCCATGTTTACAAGTCATAAGAAGGTGAGTCCAAGATTTACAAATTAAAATTAAAATTAAAACAATTTAGATAGCGTGATTAAATAGATCAGAATTAGGGTTAGGTTTCATGTTAAGGTTATTATTAGGATTAAGGTTAGGGTTATAATTAGATATAGAATTAGGGTTAGGGTTATAGTTCAAATTAAGGTTTACTTTACGATTAGAGATAGAATTAGAATTAAGGTTATTATTAGGATTAAGGTTAGGTTTATAATTAGATATAGAATTAGGGTTAGGGTTATAGTTCAGATTAAAGTTTACATTACAATTAGAGATAGAATTAGAATTAAGGTTATAATTAGGGTCAGGGTTATAATTAGACGTAAGCTTTATTATATAACTATAAATACATTAATTTAGATTTTTCAATTTTAAGTATATTAAAATAGAAACTTGTAAATTTAGGAAAGTTCTTCCACACTCAATTCTCTAAGTTTTAGAAACTTTTTTTTTGAGGTAATAATTTAACATATTCTTTGTATATCTTATCTTTATAAATAATGTTATATAAATTATTTAATTTATATGGTAAATAAGATAGTTTTAAATATATTAGTTTAAAAACTTATTACCTCCCACCCGCTCGAAGAGACCCACCATGCCCAAATGGACCATCCATATTATGCTGCAAATTCAAAATTAAATAAAATATAAAATTATAATATTATTATTTAATATATTAAATTATATTTTAGATGGTATAAATGTTACATATATATTGTATATATATATTATAATATTATAATGATGTTAAAATTATATATTAGATATTATTTATGTTACATATGTATTATATAGTGTATATATTATAATATTATAATATGTTGTTAAATTAATAGTATAATATATTGAAAATATATTATTTATTTGAATTTTTTATTAGATTATTTTATATATTTGAATTTAATAGAATGGAAAATATAATAAATAAATATGAGTATAAATAAATAAATATTTATATTTAGTATTAAAAAAAATTCACATAATGTATTATTAAAAAGAATGTTGTAGTAAATATATTGACTTTATGGTTAATCCTATAAATTAACTTGTGAAGAATTTTTATAAATATATATCTATTTTATCTAACGAGTATATTATATGTAATGCTCAGGATTAGATGGTAGTTAAAAAGAGAAAATAGAATAAAATAAGTAAATAAAAATAAACGGCATGAAGTTCAACCATGCTCTATATCGGGTGAAAATTGTGTACCAATTAGATTCAAATAGAAAAATTACTCAAGTTCTCATTGGTTAAAATGAGAGTTATTAATAACTAGTTAAATTCTAGTGGTGCCTATAGTTCCCTGGCAATAACTAATAATATTAGAAATTTTGATAAAAATAAGTTTTAACTTTTTTTAATATAAATTCTTTGAATAAAATTAATATTTATATTAATTTATATAAAGATATCAAATATTTATACAAAGATATCTAATATTTATATATCTTTATATAAACTAATATTAGAAATAACTAACAATATATTTATATTTAAATAAATTATTTAAACTTAAAGTATACATTTTAAGATAAAAATATTTAATTTTCATTAAATATTAGTAAAATATTTCAAATAAAAACTATTAAAGAAATCAAAATTAATATATTTAAAATATCAAAAGACTAACATAATATAGTTATTTAAATAGATATCAATATTAAATTATTATATTTATTCAAGTGTTTACATTATCAGTACTATTGCAATGAGTTAATTAGTTATGACATGAACTTAAATACATTCTTTCTTTTTAATGCTATGAGATTTCACAATCCATCATGTTGAAGATTTTTGTGATTTTTGGATTTTTGATTGTGTTTAAGTTTTTTTTTTCATCAACGTTTAGGATCACACTTTCATTGATCACTAAGTATGATCGAAGCGTTGATGAAAAAACAAACACAATCAAAATCATCTAAAATCTTCCAACTTGTCTCTGATCTATTATCTTTCAAATTAAAATTTAAAAATTGACATTTTTTTATCAAAACTTATAATATCAAATTATATTAAATACATCAAAATCTCAATATTTAAATTAAATTAATAGAAACGGTTTTTAAAAGATTTTAATATTTTATTTTATATTAAATTTAAATATTTTTATTTTCTATCTTATTTTAAATGTTGTGTGTACATTTATTTAATAAATGTTAGTATAAAAATAAATTAATTTAAAATATTGAATAAAATTTTATTCAAAATATTAATATAATTTGAAATTATAATTATTTAGTATAATTTATTTTAGTATAAAGAATTATTAAATTTTATTAAAATTTAATAACTAACATTTTAAGTATTTTTATAATATTATTCTTTTAATAAAAATTTAATTACTTATCAATCTTACCTTTTAAGTTTCTTTCATTTTTTACTCTTGCATCGTTTACTCCCTCATTTGTTCGTATACATTGTACTAATGTACTAAAAGCAACCTGAAATGCAGAAAATGTCAGAGTTTGCACGAGAGTTTTATGGCGAGAAAATCAATGCACTATGGGAGGCATCCATGCCATGCATCCATGTGGGTGCAAATTGTCACCCTATAGGCTATGCCATTTGTAGAGTACCTCTGTAGAAATCGGTGATAAAATGCTCAAGTTGTTCTCATAATTTAATACTGCGTACCTGCCTTGAGTACGAGAAGGCGAGGAAAAAGAGACCAAGCACGATTAGAAAAGGTGAAAATTGGGAGGAGTCATTTACTTGTTAATTGCTCAAGAAATATGTGCACGTTCATTTCTCAAGAAATGTAGGACGTAACCTTTCCAAGTTGTATAAGAGACCACATTCAACATGAAGATGAACAGAACGATCAGGTCTATACTTTTGTTGAGTTTAAGTTCTGATTTGGGTCTAAGATGTTATGATGTGTGATGAATACACATAGCAAAATAAAACTCAAGAAACAATTTTTTATTAGTTATGGGATATGGTGTGAGATGAATGTAGGTAGCAGAAAAAATCCAATTTATAATTTGTGGACTAGGCATGTGGTTTTTGTTGAGTCAGTTTGAGGGATTGGATATTATAATGTGAGAAGCATTTCTTGTTGGTTCCCATCGGCCGATCGAGTGATGTTTTATTTGGTGATGGATTTTACAAAGCACTCAAGCAAAAGAGATAGTGATGGAGAACATGATAGAAAAATTACCATTCTTCAGTTTTGAACTATTTTTTTATTGTGGAGGATGATGCAATCTTTTGTAAATGTTTGTTAACTCTTTGAAAATATATACTATGTTTCAGTAATAGAAAATTGAAAGTGAACTCTTATTTTCTTTTGGTTATATTGTTCAAGTTCTATGGTACAATTTAATCTAGCTAATTCTATGCTTTTGTTGAAAATGAAGTTTCTAAAGGCTTTCAAACCTTGGTTTGAGGATTACAATTTTTTGAGGTGCATTTACTGCGGTCCTCATCATGTTGCTCCTATTTAGTGAATTTGTTTTCCATGATATCAGGAGTTGCAGTCGTCATTGGACTACAACTTTTTATCCTATCCATTCAGTATACGCCCTGGAATTCCTCTTTAGCTCGACAAAAACAACTTTGCTAATCTTGAATTGTCTTGTTCAAAGACACTGTCACTCAAGGTTACTTTGGGCTTTAATTGTCATATTCAAGCTTCAGAATCTTGACTCCTTTGGTCACTCATTGCATGTACTTAACAGTGACGGATTACCTTAACAACAATGGATATTGGAGGGTTCATCGATGAATTCAACGCTATCTTTTCTACAATATCTCCCCATCCGTATTTCGTATTGTATATTTCATTGGAGCCGGCTAACTCCTGGACAAAAAACACCTATGTACATACAAAAATGCATGAAAACATACATAACAACATACATGGTACCATACATAACATGAAGAGATGGTGTAGTGCGGGGCCCGCTAGATGCATGATAGAAGTAACAAAACCGACAACGGAAGGAAACAACACAGGAAGTGAGGAGGTGTCCCGTCGCCGATAATACGCCGACATTTTTTTGCATTGTGCGAGAAGGTAACCGTTAGCACGGGAAAGGCAGTGGGCAGTGCGATGCGATTAAGACATTTGGTTTAAATTTTAATGGGTATTGTTCTTGGAAGACACTTGGAAAACCCGCTGTGCTTTGGGTTTTCTCATTTTGCAGGTTGAAATCAAAACGTTGGAGAGCAAGGGCGCACTGCAGGCAAGGGAGAGGACCAACTGACTTAAGGTGAGGCATTTCTAATCGACTGTATGCAATGTTCAATGTTTTTATGTATTGTTTCATGCATTTTTGTATTGTTTCATGTGTTGTTGTTAAAACAGTAGGAATGTAATGAAATGCAAATTTACAGCTTCATTGTTGTTAAAAGGTTTTGTTATTAAAACTATAGGAATGTAATGAAATGCGGATTTAGAAACACCCATTGTTTCCAACAACCTTTGACACTATGTATTCTGCTATTTCATTCTACAGGTTGAAAGTGAAAGGTTGGAGAGTGGAGTTGCAAGTGAAAGGTTGCAGAGCAAGGAGAGACTGCAAAAAATGAGTTGAGGGGTTTCTAATAATTTGGGTTGTTAGTTGTAAAGGGGTTTAAAATGTTATGAGGGTTTTTGTTTGTAAATTGTTTTCAAACTTTAAGTGGGTTTAGGGTTTTGTAAAACCCAGTGTTTTGCATCTTAGAATTTTAGAAAACAAAATGAATGTCTTTACAAGCTTTTGTTATTTAGACCTTAGGAATGTTTAATGAAAGGCGTTGTTTTATAAACACCCACGAGGGTTTGGGTATGTTGTAATGTGGGTTGCATTTTTATAAACACCCTGTGTTTTCCATTTCATTTATATTGGAGTGATAATTGCAACTGCAAATTGTATTTGTTTGTCATGGCATTCCAAGAGGCCACATTTGTTTGAGGCATTTTTTCAATTTACTGCCTTGTCTATGAAAGCATATTAGTAAGCATAATAGTAAGCAATAATAGAGACAATGTAGTGAATAGTTTGAAAATTGCCTCAAAGAAATGTGGTTTCATGGCGATCTGAATGCGGTGACAAGCCATAGAAAAGGAAATGAACTGTTTGTAAGTATGGTTGCTTATGTATGGCTTGCCATTGTGTTTTGGCAGACATATACTCACCTCACACTGTGTTTTCCAACTTGCAATCACATGATGCATGTATATGGTTGTTGGAAAACATCATGTGTTTTCTATGAAAGCATAATAGTAGATTTGGATTGTCATGGCATTTCAACAGCATGGTGATTGGGATGACATGACAAGCTATAGACAAGGCAATGAACTATTTGTATGTATGATTGCTTATCTATGGCATGCCATTGTGTTTTGGGTCCAGACATATACTCACCTCACACCGTGTTTTCCAACTTCTAATCACTATGCATGTAAATGGTTGTTGGGAAACATTGTGTGTTTTCTATCAAAGCATATTAGTAGATCTGGATTGCCTTGGCATTCAAACACCAAGGTGATTGGAATAAGATGGCTTGTGAACTGTTTCTATGTATGATTGCTTATATAAGGCTTTCCATTGTGTTTTGGCAGACATATACTCACCTCACACTGTGTTTTCCAACTTGCAATCACACTATCCATTATCTTATGTGTATTTTACCATTTACTTTAGATTGTTGTAGATATTTTATGGTCTATGGTTTCATTAAAGCTAACATTAAGAATCCAGTGCACATTGTGTTGTGTAAGCTTCCATGCATCATACCATAATCATTGTTAGAATTGTATTCATTGTTGTGCAGTTGAATGTTTTTGTTCTATTGCATTTTTATTCTTTTTTGGGGGCTACAAACTGCAAGGTAACCCATAGTGATCAAGTAAGATTGAGAGACCATTTTCATTGTTTGTTTTATTGCTTGCATTAGAATGACAAGATTAGTATTAGTATTAGTTTTTTTGTGATAACTCTAGAACTTTATGGGTTGAGGATTGGGAAGCAACCCATATCCTCATAGGTAAGATTCAAATATTGTCTTCAGTATTCTGGTTCATTTCTTGCATTAGAATGAAATGATTAGTCTTTTGAAATAAATCTATCATTTTATGGGGTTAGTTTACATTGTTTTTCCTTGATATTGTTATTTCCTCTTTGTGCCATGTATGCAAAATGATCGCAGGAACTAGTCTCAGGTGCATTTATAAACTAATTTAAATAATTTTCTTCCCTCTCTTTTCCAAACAACACACCATTTGTTGCATATTTCATGTTTGAATTGCCAAAAGAAATTTGCAAATCAGGAATACAAATATGCAAGTTTGACATCAGAGCTTATAATATACTTGCTTTGCTATATCGATATGGAGTTTGATTTTAAAGGCATGCTAAGCTCAAACTAGGTTAATCTACAGGTATTTCTAATCTTCAACTTAATACACATATCCAATATTTCCATGCGCAAGGGTATACACCAGAATAAATATTGACTTTTTTATACTGCTACATGCTACTGATTCCCAATTATGGCCTTGTTTTACATGCCAGGAAAAGTAGGTTTCCATAGTTTGACAGAAGAATTCCCTGAAATATAAGTTCCATTTGTCTTTGTCATATATGATAACCTTGTTTTATCTTTTGGCATAGAAATGAGTTTCTTGTGATATGGATGGTACAACAACGATGTAGAGTATAATTGTCATTATGATTGAGGAGATAACTTCTTATGAAATTGTCTGATGCAAGGTCAACTTGATATTAGGTCTGGGCTTCTGCCGTACTAACTTAATGGATTTATGTTGTAGAATTGTCATAATACATATTACTGCACTTTTTTAATTTTATATGTTTGATTATAAAGTTACATAATTTTTTCCTTGGTGAAAGTTGTCTATTTGAACAAGTGCATAGCACAATTTTTTCTTTTTTTATTGAATTAAAGTTGTTGAGAAAAATATAGAGAACCATGGCTATTCTCAAATAATAGCCATAACTAGTACAACTAGATAGCAACCATCTAATTAAGATACATATTAGCCCTCCAAAGAAGGGGAAAATGAAAATAGAAAGAACAATAAATCTATCACATACCAAATGGGACTGAAGCAAGAGAAAACTATAAATTGAAATAGTCCCAATTGAATAGTAACCAATTGAAGCGTTCAACTGCATAGGTTCTCGTATCGACTTTGATATCCAATTGATCAGCCATGTGGTTCATAGTATGATGTATGTCCTTAAAGCATTGATAATAGGATTTGTTCAAACATCACTCAATACAATGAAGAATTATCCAAGCAAGTTTAGTCTAAGCCGACTTGCAATTCTGAACAAGAATCATGGAGGCTTAGTGTATGACATCTCCAACCTAAGGCATAGCACATGAAGTTAATGGATTTTTTTTGTGACTAGTATCATAAGGGTATTATTTCAGGTCCTAGGAGGTCAAATTTGCTACTTTGTACACTGTAACTTTTTCAATTTACGATGGATCTGCATTGCATTAGGACAATGATAGATGCTATGAACGAATCTTAGTCAACTTGTTTGGTTGATTGCATACTCTTCAACATAAGGTGGACAATACTATATAAAGGTCAATTTATGTAGACAAGGAAATGAACTATTTTTGTGTATGATTGCTTATCTATGGGTTGCCACTGTGTTTTGGCAGACATAAACTCACCTCACACTGTGTTTTCCAACTTCCAATCGTATTGTGCATGTATATGCTTGCTGGAAAACATCGGGTGTTTACTATCAAAGCATGATAGTAAATATGGATTGTTATGGCATTGCAACACCATGGTGATTAAAATGCCATGACAAGCCATAGACAAGGCAATGAATTGTTTATGTGTATGATTGCTTATCTATGGGTTCCCACTATGTTTTCGCAGACATATAGTCGCCTCACACTGTGTTTTCCAACTTGGAATCCTATTGTGCATGTATATGCTTGTTGGAAAACATCTGGTGTTTAGTACGAAAGCATAATAGTAAATATGGATTGTCATGGAATTGCAACACCATGGTGATTGGAATTCCATGACAAGCCTTAAAGTAGGAAATGAATTGTTTCTATTGTTTGTCTATGACTTGTCATGGCATTCGAAGATGATGGTGGTGGAATGCAATGACAATCCATATTTTCAATTATGCTTGGATACATTTTTTCAACAATCGATATTTACTATTTAGCCATTGTGTTCGAAGCCATGAGAATCCATATTTACTATTATGCTTTGATAGATTTTTTGCAAGCATGTGTAGCTTGTTCAAAAGAACATGTTTTAGGCTTTTAGCCATAGAAGCAAGGCAGTGAATTGTTTGCTAGATTTCTTTCTTAGACATGAATGAAAATTGTGGTAGCATAGTGAAATGTTTCATAAAATACCTCAAAGAAATTTGGCCTCATGGTGATGGAATGCCATGACAATCGATATTGCAACTACTGCAATATGGATTGTCATTGTAACACCTACTCATTAAAATATCAGTAAAATTAATAAATTAGACAAAAATAACAAAACAAATATGATAACAGGAGGAAATTCATTTAAAACCAACTTAACAAACTTCATTAATACGAAAGTAGTATTTTAGTCAGTGTCTTAGATAAAAAATTTCCTTTAATGAATCTGAACAATAAATGCTCTTTATATTGCAATGATTAACATATTCATGAATTGAATGAAATCATTAGACTGAGATAAGTAATATTAAAGCAATTCAAAAACCTTCACAACCATAAAACATGAATGAGACTATAACACCCTATTTGTCTTGAGTGGAAAACCCTCTTGGGGTAGAAAAACCACTCGAAAATTGCCTCACTCACTTAATCTCAAAACTTAATGTTTACAATGCCTCGTTGGCTATATAACAACATTTTTAATCACTATTTTAATGATACACAAAGTATCACTTTTGTTTCTTTTACAACATCTTTTGATCTTGCATCACTCAAGATTTAGATGTAGAAGTTTAAGTATAACATAATTGATTAATTTCACAAAGCACTAAATGTGCTATCCAAATAACTTTCAAATATGAATCAATGAAATGCCATTTGTAAACTAAGAATAATACTTTTTTTCTACTCACCATCTTTTTGGAAGAATACATGGAAGGATATATACATATATATATATATATAATGTTATGGATTACTGAACCAAAGTATCTTTTCAAACTGAAAAGTAACTTTCTTCTCTAAATGTTCCTTAACAGGTAACAGTTACAAAACTGAAATGTTTTTAACAAATTTTAATCAACGCTTCCTTGAAAAAATGTTCGGTGTCCTGACATAACAGTATATCATAAAGATATTCAAAAGTATAACGTGTGTTCCTGAATGATAAAGAAAACTGAACCATGACAAGAACAACTAACAATTGACACAATGCAAACCAACAATTTTAATCATATGAACAAAGCTTGACAATAACTAACCACAATGCCAACATGGATTAAGTTACATATCTGAGATAATAAAAACTTTACCCAAACAAAATGGAAAGAACTCAGGTTTGACTTGATACCCAACATTGTATGTAGGGTTCGAAGGAAATAATAGATTTTATACATTTTAACCCTATTGAAAACACAGTGGGTTGTAGGTTGTATATTACACACTGTTTTCCAACTTGCAATTATACGTAGACAGTATGGTTGCAACGAAACTCTCATGTTTTTTAAACATTAAGAATTTCATGAAACTCACCTAAAAAATTTATTACAACTTTTCGGTGAACTAAAATTTTGGTTTCAAAATCGTGATATGATGGTAAATCAAGATGCACTGAATATTTGAAGGTTGGAAAACACAGTGTGGGATGTCAGTACATGCTTTTATGAATCTCCCACTTGAAATAGGACATGTACATACATGAGTAACAAGAGTAACGATTATCCCTTTAAACAAAATCCAAGCACATACCATTCACCTCCTCCACAAGCTACCTGACGGGTCCAGAAAGGCTCCAGGATGCTGAAAATATGCCAAAATGTGAAAAAAAGATGTGAAATGAGCTTCAGTTGGGAGAAAAAGGTGTCAGGGGTGCAAAACCCTAGTTTGACGGCCAAATTAGGGAAAAAAACACTAATTTTCATGCTTAAATAGGCTTGGAGGGGTCACTTTGCATTCATTTTTTCATTCACACTTTGAAAGTTCTAGCTTTTTTGAGCTCTGACCCTCTTGTAGAATGACACAACGAGTGCTTCCCCAACACATTTATGAGTGAATCCACATGCACCAAAGACTTCCAGGCATAGGACCACTAGTATGTGACCCAAACACAACTTTGAAATTTGATTTTTGAGTGCATTTATTATGCTTTAAAGAGTCAAAGTCCCTAGTGTCACTATATAGCAACATGCCAAGTGCAAAATCGGAGATGCTAAAGCTCAAATAGCGCCACTTGTGTAAATTGGGACGTAGTTCACAATTTGACTTTAGGGTTTTAAATTTCAAATAGCGACACTAGTGTAAACAATGATGCTATGCCTGATTTGAGATTAGGGTTTGCAAGTTGAATGACCATGCATGTGTGAATGGAAATGGTGAGGTCGATTTATCATTTTCAAAGAGTCCAGCGTCAATATTTGGAGTTTTACAAATGGTAATGCCTTTGCAAACTATGATGCATTTGTTGTTCTGGGGTCGAAAACTCCAAATGGGGTTAGATCTTTTTTGCAAATTTTGACATTGTGGCTTTATGGGTGCAGGAGGTGATCCAGCCTATGCTTTTGTGTGAGCATTAGCCCTCAGTCCTTCATAGATTGGGTGATCTATTTGAGTTACGATAGGAGCATCTAGGGGAGATCGGTCTCTGGTATGTCGCCTATTCGCCCATTGTCCAGACCCACCTGGGTGATGATGACTACATTGTGTGAGAGGTGGCACAACGAGACCTTATCTTTTCACCTTTTGACTGGCGAGGCAACTATGACCTTAGAGGATGTATGGAAAATCCTGTGGTTGCCGATACATAGTGATCATGTGATCTATGATATAGATGTTTGCTCTGATGCATGTTTTGAGGTCATGGAGGTCGAGGAGCTTACACTTGCCAAGAGCCAAATTGAATTGGAGTATTACAGAGGTCGGGTGCCGACTTTCTGGCTAATTGTTGTTGTTATTATATGCAGGTTAGTGGCTCTAGATTGATGAGGTAGATACTTCAATCTGGGATGGGGCTTGGCTTGGGAGAGGATGCTTACCAAAGGACCCAATTTTCCTAGGGATCATTGATGTTGGCCTCACTGTACCACAAGTTACATGATTTTGCATATTGCGATAGTCAAGCGATTGGTACCAGATTGACATTGTTGCATATTTAGGCCTAGGAGCATATTTTCGTGCTATGACCAATTGTTACTTTGGTTGATATAGAGCTCGATAATCCAACAATTTTGAGATACAGGGGTGGGATCACTTTGAGACATACAGGATAGCTGGGTCTACTTTACTGGCATCGAGTCCTTGATGAGATGATAGTGTTCTGCTGGTGCCCCTGGTTACAAATGCTAGCATGATACGATGACATGCAGCAGTTGTTTTATGCTTGAATAACCCAAGCGATGTAGGGGAAGGAGCATACAATTATAGAGCGCTACCTTCTAGATATGGTGGCCCGATAGTTTAGGGAGGTTTAGGATCGACTGGATGATCAGTATATTGCCAACTTTGCTCGATTATCTCAAGAGACTTCATGGGGATGGACGATTCCAACATCCAATATAGTTGATTACTTTCATCAGTTAGTTGCTAGGCCATGGGCCTATGCTTAGGGACTAGTGGATCCAGGCATGACTCGTGCATACAATGATTGGTTTTCACCTATGCACCAACTAACAAATCTAGGTGTGGCACTTCCACAGGGGAGGCCTTGGGGAAATAGTGCTCGAAGAGCATATGATGGATAAGATACTAGAGCACCACCTAGAGATGGGCAGCCTCCATAGCAGCCATAGCAGCCACAATAGACAGATCCACGGGATGCCCAGATATAACAGCTGTAGGAACAGGTACATGGATTACAGGCATAGCTACAAGTAGTTATATATAGCGGAGAGAGATCAAGTTAGGCAGTAGGTCCAAGCCCTTACTACCGAGAGGGATCACAAGTGCCAATAGAGGCAGGCTACAAAGCTACAGTTAGCCCAGAAGGTTGGCTACAAACAACATCTAGAGAGCATGGCTGCCACATCCTAGGGGAGGATCCTGCCAACATAGATGTAATGTGAGGCAGTCAGGGAGGTAGAGTATTATAGATTTCATTATCGGCAGGCTATATCCACAACCCGGTGATAGCTAGATTACTCCCAGTAGATAGGGGTTAAACATACAAATGACTGGGCAAAGAGGCATGCAAGTGAGGGAATCAGCTACTAGGGCTAGCAACTATGTACAATTTTTTATCAACGATTGATTATTTTTGAGATAGTCTCACAAGCTCCGTTTTTTGATAGCCCTGTGGGAATTGTATCCCGATTGATATACATACACTTGAGTCAGATTTGTACCATGATAGTATGATTTTTTGATATATATGATATGGATTTTATCGATTTATGATGCGATGTTTATTTATGCCTTATGGATGGATGGATTTGATGTTCTATGTAATGCAATGTGATTCTATGTGATGTGATATGATGTATGATTATGTAGATGCTCATGGATGTTATGGATGTATTTCTTTTTTGTATTATTTCTATGCACTTTTTTGGTGATGATGTTTGCAATATGAATGTATGGATGCAACTGTTTATGGTATGCAACTAATTCTAAGATGCTTAGACTAACAAATATATATTATGCCCCAAATGATAATGCAAAATGGATGATGTGATACGTTATGATATGAGATGTATGGAATGTTATGATATCCTATTTTTCCTTTTCAGTATCCTTTATATGATGCATATATGGATGATGTGATGATGTCTATATGATTATGCAATGGATGCAAATGTATGGTTTATGAGATGCTTAGAATAACCAATCTATATTATGGTGCAATGATGGAAATGCAATGTATGTAAAATGATTGGTGTTTCTTTTTATATGTGATATGCAGTATGCTGATAGTTTGTGGATGCAGGATGGATGAATTAGTGATGTTTGGTTGACTATCATGATACCATGTTAGCGCGAAGAGAAGAAAGAATGAGATGATGACAAGATGATCCAACAAGTCCATGATCTGTTGAGACTTCATTAGAAATAATGATGAGAGATTAATAATGTTTCACTTATCAGAGATTGGGATTTTAAAAGAGCTTACTTACCTTATGTTTAATAACACACATAGATACAATACATCAAGGTATAAAGAACTAGGATGGCATTGTACTTAGTGCGATTGAATTTGACTTGACAATCAGATAGGAGTATCCTTGTTCACACCTAGCATATGAAACATTATTTAGAATGCAGTTCAAATATTTTAAACATCTCAAACCAAAACATAGAAAGGCAAGCCTTCCTATGTGGTCAACAAGACACCTAAGACACCCTCCCTACGAACCAAACAAAACACTCATGACCAAAGTTATATTACAAGAATATCCAACAAGCACAACAGATAAAAGATAACGATCAATGCCCTATTCCTTTCTCTCTACATTGTTTTGATTAGATATCATTGAGAGGTCATTGGAATGAGTGCAATATGATAAATCAACAAGCCAAAGATCAAGTAAACAAACAAGCTAATTTTCTTCATACCTCTAGCCAAGACTAAACTATAGTGATGCCTAATGTTGATGTCCGTTGTAGGAAGGATGCATCCTAGGACATGATGTTATCAGATAATCTGGGACAAACTGGATGATGGGCTATTAGTTCCAAGATTTGACCAACCTGTTTACCTACTGACCTAAGCTTAATATTTTTTGACATTTGAGTTTTCACTTTCAATTTGCTATACCTATTTCTGATTGCGTTGCCGAAGGGTGAAGGTGACAATCGATTTATTGTGAGTGGATGTCTATTGTGGGTGAAAGTGAGATGGGATAGATAGATTTTTTCAAATACTTGGATGTTTTGGATGTTTTTGAAATGTTTTGAGGTTGTTTTTGGTATTTTCTAGATTTTGCAAATGTTTTTTATTTTCAAAATTTCCAATGTTTTTATGTTTTATGAGGTTTTTACCAAGGACCTAACCTAAAGACCTATCCTAGGGGCCTTGAGGGCTAATCAAAGATTAGCCTTGCCTACATTATACACGCAAAGACCAACATAGTTCAACTGACACATATTCGTTTATTGATGAGATATGAATAAATGGATTACGAGTTTATTATGATGGACTCCTAAAGGACTAACCTAAAGTGTCTCGGGGCACATTGATGATTGTCTTGCCTACGTTCAGAGCTCAAAGACCCATAGTTTGACAAGATGACTCTATTTTTGAATTTTTCTAATTTTTGACCTACTTTTGGATTTTATGACATGTTTTGGATGTTTTTTGAATGTTTTTGGATTTTGCTGATGTTTTTGAATTTTTTTTTATTTTCTAAATGTTTTTGGATTTTTTTATTTTTTGAATGTTTTGGATTTTTGATTTTAAGGAAGACTTCAGGAATATACACGAATCCAATCCAATGTAGGTATAGGAACATGACCCCAATGTGATGTGATAACTACTATAATATATGCAAGAAAAATAACCTTAGGAATGTACCAAGTAGTTTTATGAGGGACCATGATATGAACACATGATCAAGCTATGATGCGGACGCAGATGGGTGATGGATGGAGATATGGAAGTGTGATGGATGAATGATGCAAAAAAAGCCATAGAGATTGTGATGGATGGAGAGTGTTTATTTACATGAGGCACCTTTTTTCTAGGTTTTCACCAAGTTACTTTCCCAAAGTGCCACCGAAGTGGTTTTCACTAGAGGACAATTTTTTTTCTTTATTGTTTTCAATCCTTTTTTTTTCTTTTTTTTTGTATTTTTTATATTTATACCCTGCAAGTTTAGGCATAAAGTTTTTTGAGATGGAAGCTATTGATATGCTCCTACAGAGGCTCTCCATCTAGTGTTGATAATTGATATGCCCCTGATTTTTAGCTTGCTGTGATGATGAAGGGCCCCAACTAGTTGAGTTCAAATTTTCCCTTGCTGTCTAGATTTGGTACATTTTTCTGATTCTCCTTCAATATGAGCTCTCTGACTTGAAAGGTCTGACTCTTGATCTTCTTTTTGTAGCTTTGCTTGAGACAGTTTTGGTAGACTTGTAAATGATTCAGAGCATCTATGCGCTGCTCATCCAGGAGTTCCAGCTTGTTCAACCATGACACCTAATATTCTTCATCTGTAATGAGATTTAGCAATGATATTCTCAAGGATGGGAGATCGATCTTAATGGGAAGGATGACTTCTGATCCGTAGAGCAAGGAGAAAGCGGTTGCACCTGTAGGCTTGTGGATACTCATTTGGTAAGCACATAAGGCGGGATTCAACTATAGTTGCCAGTCACGACCAACTTCACTAACTATTTTCTTTAGGATTTTCAAGATGGTTTTATTGGTACCCTCAACTTGGCCATTTCCTTGGGGCTAGTATGGATTAGAAAAGTGATGTTGGATATTGAAATTTTGGCATAGGTCTTGAACATCCTAGTTTTTGAAAGGTGTCATGTTATCTGAGATAATGACTTCTGGGACACCGTAGTGACAAATTAGGTAGTTTAGGATAAACTTGGATATCTACTCTCATGTAATATATGTCATTGGGATAGCCTCTACCCACTTTGTGAAGTACTCAGTGGTGGAGATAATGAACTTGTGTCCATTGGATGAGGCAGGTGTGATTTTACCAATGAGATCGAGCCCCATTGTGAAAAGGGCCAAGGTGTAATGATTGGGTGGAGCTCCTGAGCTAGTGCATGGATGAGATCCCCATGTTGTTGACACTGTAAACATTTTCGGACATAGTCGTGAGCTTCCTTATCCATTGTAGGCCAATAGTACCCAATCCTCAACAATTTCTTAGCCAAGGTCATACCACTTGAATATGACCGACAAATGCCATTGTGTATCTTGATTAAAGCAGTCAAAGATTCCTTAGGATTAAGGAATCATAACAAGGTTCCTTCGATACTCCTACAGTATAGGGTGTCTCTTAAGATAACAAAGTGAAATGGCTTCTTGAAAAATGTTCTTTTGAGGTTCAGGGTGATATTAGCGGGGAGGACTCCTATTTTCAAGTAGGTGTAGATGTCATGATAGAAAGGACCACTAGGACCAAGGATTTCACACACAAATTCATACTTTGGTACCTCAAAAGCTGCTATGAGAAGTTGCTCTACAAGGAATTCTTGCTTAGGGACGTTGTGTGGGATATCTAGTAGTGATTTGATTGTTGCCATAACATCCATTACTTTGTTGTTTGCCCTTGGTACTTTCTCAAATGTGATGTCAATGAAGAATTATTTGAGGCTTTCCACCAGTTTCTTGTATGGGGTCAATTTTTCATCCTTCATTTGGTATTCATCATTGACCTGGTTGATGATAAGCTATGAGTCCCCATAGACATTAAGTGTCATGATCTTCCATTGTACTACAATTCTGAGTCTTATAACAAGAGCCTCATATTCTGCAATGTTATTTGTGCAAGGAAAAGATAGCTTATATGACTTTGGTATGCAATATCCTTATGGTGTAATGAAGAAGACCCCAACTCCTAACCCATGTTGTGTGTAGGATCCATCAAAATATACTTTCTAGTGTTCTTTTGCACTTAGGTTAAAGATTGACTCATCGGGAAATTCTGATACCAATGGGTTCTCTGAATACATTAGTGGTTTTTCTAGCTGATCTACAATTACGTGTCTTTTAATGGCCTTCTGTTCTACATACTCAATGTTATGTTCTGTTAGGATCATGACCCATTTAGTTGTTCACCCTGTGAGCATTTCTTTAGAAAGCAAATACTTGAGAGGATATATCTTGGCAATGAGTTTTATCTGATGTGCTAGCATATAGTGTTTGAATTTTTGTGCGACAAACACGACTACTAGGAAAGCCTTCTCAATGAATGTATAATTAATCTCATGTCCTATCATGGTTATACGGATGTAGTAAATAGCTCTCTCTTTCCCATTTGCATCATGTTGTGATAAGAGAGTGCCAAGGGCTATTGTTGTTGCCGATATATACAGGATCAAGGGCTTGCCTGGAATTGGTGGCATGAGAACTAGTGGTGTGAGCAAGTACTCCTTGATTTTATTAAATACCTGATCACATTTCTTGTCCCATTTGTATGCTACCTCATTGTGAAGTAGATGAGAGTATGGGATAGCCTTATCTACTAACTATGCTATAAATCGACAAATGTATTGGAGTCTTCCCTACAAACCCCTTAACTGCTTCAATTTTCTTCGTACCTCCATCTCAAGAATTTATTTGACTTTGGTGGAGTCTATCTTGATTCCCCTCATAGTACAATATAGTCGAGGAGCTTCCCTGACTGTACACCGAAGAAACACTTCTTTGGATTTAGTCTAACCTTGTATTCTTCTAGCCTGTCCAAGATGGAGCTTAGTGCTGCTATGTGATCTCGATACTTCTTTGATTTGGCCAATACGTCATCCACATAGTATTCCACAATTTTGTGAATCATGTCATGGAAGATCAGCGTCATATCCCTTTGGTAGGTAGCTCCTACGTTTTCCAACCCAAATGGTATCATGTTCCAATAGTATGTCCCCATGGACAAGTGAAAGTTGTCTTATGTTGGTCATCCTTAGCTATCATGATCTGATTGTACCTTGAGAATCCATCCATTAATGACAACATTTTATGTCCCGCTGTTTGATCCACAATCATGTCGATATAGGGAAGAGGGAAGTCATCCTTGGGGCATGCCTTGTTTAGGTCCCTAAAGTCAATGCAGATACGAATGCCCCTAGTGGGTTTAGTGACTGGTACAAGGTTTGAGACCCATTATGGATAATCAATCGGTCATATGAAGCAATCGTCAAGGAGCTTTTGTAATTCAAGTCTGACTAGTAATGCTAATTGTGGATGCCTCTTTCTTAGTTTGTGTTTTACTCATTTTTCTTTTGGATAGATGGCTCGATGGTGAACCACAACTTCTGGATCAAGACTGGGCATGTTGATATAGGTCCATGCAAAGTTTACCATTCTTTCCCTCAGAAATGTAGCTAAAAGTTCATGTTCTTTTGTCAATAGTGATTCTACATAGAATGTGATATGTGGTGTTTCCTTGGTCCCTAGGCTGATTGGATTGCACTTTTTTTCCAAGACTGCTGACTTCTCTTGATGAATATCACTAAGGGGGAATTCCTCATCCTCTGGTTCCTCAAAGAGGTTTTCACCATTGGATACATCCTTCTTTTTTACTATTTTCGGGTTAGAGAGTACCATAGTGTGGTTTTCACTCAAAGACCTAGATATTATTCTTAAATTTCCACTTTTGTGACTGAAGGATTCAATTGTTTCCCCATAATATGCATGAGTATCCAGCTCAATGTCAAACCCAACATTGTGATCTCCACATGGTAGAGTATCCTGCAATCCCATGAATTCCAAGAGAGCCTCATCATTTTTTAACATGTCCAAAATTGGTGGTCCTCATTGGTCATAGTCGATGAGTTGGGGATAGACTAACTTTAGCTCATGGGTTTGGTTGCTTGACTCAAAGGATAGGGTACTAATCATAAAGAGGGAGCAATCTTTGAATAACATGGGTAGATCAGTTATGGGGTCCTCGTCACACACATCGGTTATATATCAAAGGTATAGTTGCTTAAGGGAAAACCTGTAGATACTAGTAATTGAGGAGGAGCTTTGAATTTTCTAACCGGGACACCTTTGCCAAGTATGGTTATTTTTGAAGGATTACATCCAAGGCCAAAATTTCTTATATGCTTCTAAGGAATGATAGTTTCTAGAAGACCATTGTCATTTTGTTCGAGTTTCTTGTTTTTGTTGTAGCCCATGCCAAGCATCATTTGTAGTTCTTTGTTGTCATCATCCATGGGAATATTAGTCACAGGTCTTTCATCTTGGTATAGTAGATTTGATATGTCCTTTTCGTCTACAACTTCTTAGCTTAGTACTTGAATCTAGAAGGGTCTGCTTTGAAGGTTTGAGATAAGGTGATATTTGGATGCGGTTTCCTATGAGATCTATGGGATTGAGGTAACTCTCATATTACAAAGGCACTCTTTTTCATTTTGTAGTCTCCACAACCATTTTCTTGGATAATGACTTTGATATTAGAGATGTCAGGAATGGTGGGTGTTTTTTACTTAGAAGTCGAGACTAAGGTAGATGGTTCTACATATTGAGTCATAGGGCTTTCATCATTCTTTGGGACTTGAGGGATCTTGTAGTACTTGGCTTCCAAATTCTTGCAATAATAAAATGGCTTGGGATCACCATGGATTGTGACCTCTTGATTTTGATAGGGAAACTTGAGACATTGATGGAAGGTAGATGTGACAACTTTCATTCCATGGATCCATGGGTGCCCCAGGAGGATATTGTAAGGTAATTCAAGATCAAGGACTTGGCTAGTAGTTTCCATGATAGTTGGCCCAACTTGAATAGGGAGTTGAATAGTTCCTTGAGATAATATTTCTTGATCATCATATGCCCTGATTGTAATACCTTTACCTTTTTCAATGACATCCTCAGAGAATCCTAGATTCTTTATTAACTTGAGGGTACAAATACTTAGACCTGAACCTCCATCCACCAAGACTCTTTTGACTTTATTTTTATGGACCAAGACCTCAAGATGGAGTGCATGGTTATGAGATGGTTGAGTTGGGAGATCCTATTTAGAGAATGTCAGGAGATGCAATGTGGTGATGTGTCCAACCATAGCTTGGAACTGGTCTGCATTATGATCCGTGGGGATAGAGGATGTGACTAATGCTTCTTCTAGGATATTCCTATGTGCAGGTGATATTTTTAGCAACTCCATGATGGAGATCTAAGCGGGGGTTTTTTTTAACTGGTCCAAGACATTATAACCATTGGGAACAGATCTTGGATTAGAGGTTGGGGCCTTTGGGTGGTTGTGGTGGTCTAGGAATGGTAACTCTACCACCGCATGTGGTGACTCCATAGTCGGCTCTAGCTCCTTTGACGTTGACAACAGTAACCCATTCATCTAAGGATGCAACAACATGATCATAAACATGGTTTACATTGTTATACTTTGCCTTTCCATTGTTGTTCCCTTTATTGTAATGTGGCATCAGATTCGTGTATATCTTAAGGTCTTGATTTCTTGTAGGTTGTTCAACGTTTATGGTTCTATCATCGATAAGGTCTTGGATCAAGTTTTTTAGTCTCATGCAATTGATCATATACCCCTTGATTTTATGAAAATTGCAAAGGTGATTTTTGTTATACCATGGTGGTTTTACCTAGGGCTCTTGATAATTCTCATAAACGAGGATTTTAATGAGATTTTCTTGTACCCATTTTTTCATGACAAATTTGATTGATTCCCCAAGGGGTGTGTATTTTCATTTGGGGAGATACTTGTTCCATGAGGGTGGTCCCCCTTGATTATTTAGATTATTGACCACTGATTGTTGGGTTGTTGCGATACTATGTTGGCTTGTGTGTTGTTTTGTTTATTGACTTGTGGTTGTTGATATGATTGTGTGTTTTGCCTTGGAGCACTGGTAACAACTTTGGCATCAACTACACCATCATTAGTAACATTCTTGTTTTTTTCCCCTGTGTGAGGTTTTTCATTATAACTGGTTGATGGAAAATTTTCTTGATAAGTAGGTGTCCCCCTTGTATGGTAAGGGATCTTTTGATGTTCAATGCCTTGGTGATCTACTAGTCATATGTGGTGATGCACTGCATTTTCAGATGGAAGGACAAGGTTCCTTTGAGATTGGCGATGATAGTGCAGTTTTTTTGTTCTTCCGGCATAGTCCACTTGCTCCTGTTGGCCTTGGATCACCATCTTTGAAAGAAGGATGTGAATGTTTCCCCATTAGCTTGTTTGAGAGTAGATAGTTCTTCTAGACTCATGTCCATGCCTATGTTGAATGTGTAGTTCTATATGAATGCGTCCACAATTTTTTGGAACTTTTTGATTCCAGGAGGAAGGCAAGAGAACCATTCCATTACTGGTCTAGCTAAACTCTGAGGGAATAGTCACATTAGATACGTGTCATTATATGCAAATTCCATACAATGGACATGAAATTCCCTAATGTGATCTTCAGGGTTACCAATCCCACGATATTTTCCAAATTTAGGTATCTCAAACCCTTTTGGTAATGGAATCATCACAATGCTTCTGTCAAAAGGATAAGGGCACAAATTCCCTTGGGGTTTTGTTGTTTATCTGGATTGTAGGTCTAACACTTATTATGAAAGAAATTTTATCTGTTGAGACACATCATTTTACGGATCGGGTGGTGGGATGAATGGGTTTTGAGGGGGTTTGATTGTTTGAGTAGTAGGTGGGGTATTTTGCATGTGTTGTGGAAAGTTGTTGCATATTTTTTGTGCCACCAACGCTTGTTGGTATGCTTGCAATTGTTGTTGTGCCAACAACACTTATTGTTGGTCTTGTTATTGTTGTGCCAACAATGCTTGTTGTTGGGATAGTTGATGGGCTGCTTCTTGTTGCACTTGGTATTGTTGCAAAGCTTGTTGATAGGTTTCTTGTTGAACTACTTGCTGTTGTTCTTGGTATTTTTCTTGTGCTTGAGCTTGTTGGGCTTGATACTGAGCTTGTGCCTGAGCTTAAGCTTGTTGGGCTCCCTAAGTGGCTTGTGCAACTTCTACGGCTTGTGTTGCTTGCGCAACTTGGGTAGCTTGTTGTTGTTGCAATAAAGCTTGAGCTTGCACTTGAGCAACTTGTTGTGCTTGTGCTTGTTGATTAGCTTGCTATGTAGCTTGCATTACTTGTTGAGCTTGAAATTGCTGAAATGCTTTCTCATATGCTTGTTGGGAAACTTGCAGTGTGATACTGTATTGATTTGCCATGTTTGGTTTTGGTGGTGGAGGTGGAGGATTTGTAATGGTGTGAGATGTTGTGATGAGAGTTTTTTGAGGTGGTTGTTGGGGTGTTGTTGGATTGATGATAGGGGGTTGTGTGATAGATGGCGTAGTTGTTGTGTTAGGTCCATGGGAGACCACATTTATAGATGGTGCAGTGCTTGATTGTGTTGTTTGGATTGGTGCCACCTAGTGATGTGATATCGGTGGCATGGTCAGAGGATTTGGTATGTTGATTTGATTCATGACTGGAGGATTGCTTTGATTTGGTTGATTGATAATTGGTAAAGGGGGTTTCCTTAAACCAAGGATTGGTGTGGATGTTAATGGTAGAGGGGGAAATGGTGGGAAGATGGGTGTTGTGTTTCCTTGAGAAATTTATGATGAGGGATCAAAGATTCCCCCTTGTCCTTGTGAATTCATAGGGAGAGAGACTTGTGTGTCAAGAGAATATGTCGGTGATGCAGAAAAAGTGGATGTATTTTTGGTGTCATGAAAGGCGAGTGGAATGTATGGATGTTTTGGGTTTTGAGGAACGGTATTTGGTTAACCCAAGATGGTGTTTGCATCCAAGTATTGGTTGTTCAGAAGGGGATGTGTTTGAAGAGTATGAAGCAATGAACTCCCCTTGGTAACCATGGGTTGAATTGGAGCATGAGATGATGTTGGTTGTGGGATGGATTGGATGATGTTTTGGAAGGAAGGTGTGAATGATACCGGTGGCATAGTCCCAAGAGGTTTTTCCACAATACTGCTCACATCATAATTAGAAGTGAGTTTAGCCCCTTCCTTTTCTAATTCTAACATGAATTGTGAAGGATTAAGTCTCATCATTGTGTTGACAATTCAGTGATTTTCAGGATTTTGGACTATTTCCATGATTTCATCTTGAGTCATTCCTAGGACATTGTTGGTGATATCCTCCACTTGACAGCCTCCCTCTTGAAGATCTTGTGGTATTTAAGGAAGGTTGAGTGGGGGATTGCTAGATCTGATGGGGTTGATTTTAGGTGTAGTTTGACTCAAATCACTTGAAGTGGATGTTTATTTCTTTGTTTCCATGTTCTTCTTGTGTTGAGATCTAGTTTGGACCATAAAATAAGGATCAACTTTAAGGAATATGGGAGGTAAACCTCAAACTCCTTAGGTTGGTCGAAACTTTAGGTATAAAAAAGAAAATCTAAGATGTTAAGGATCAAAGGATGGTGATGAGATAAATGAAAGATGGATGATATGAATGATTGAACTCTTAAGAAACCTTGAAGTAGATACTAGACTTTAGGACTTTTGGATTTTTGATTTTTGATTTGGATTTGATAATGAACTCATAAACTCCAAGAGGTTAGATGTTGTCTTGGAATAAACTAGTCCACAAGGTGATAATTTAACTAAGCGTATGAAGAAAGATTCATCTACACACACCTAGTCAAACAAGATGATTTTGATTTGTTTTATAGGATTTTCCAAAAGTCTAGTATGAAGGATTTTTCCAAGGTTCTAAGAGTTGTTCGTGAAATTGGATTTGATTGATGCGTTGGGATGGATGAAAGTGTTGATTTTTATCTTAAGTGAACTTAGAAAGACTTTTGTTTACAAGACCTAGGTATTGAAGAACATGCTATACTTCCAAGAACTTGTCAACCCTACAAAGTGAGATACTCAAAACATTGGAAGAGAGTTGGATTTTGACAATAATAAAATGAGTAAAAGTTTGGGTTGTCCTTTGATGCACGTTTGTAAAAGTTATAGAGCAACCTATCTCTAACTTGATAAAGCATATAAGTATTATGTTTCTTGAGATTGCTTGGACTGAGATGTTTGTGATGATTGATGGACTTTGGTTTTGGGATTTTGATTTTGTGGGAAATCATTTGAGAAAACACATGTGTGGGGTTCAATTATTTCTTATCTTTCTTAATGATTTATTTTTACCAGAAACACTTTCTTGCTTAGCTTTTCAAACTAAATGTCTATGTCTAATTCTCTTTGCATCCCAAAAAGTCCATTATGTGGAAATCAAGAGAATCAAGGCAATAGTTCCCTAATGTTGACTTTAGAGATAAAATTGAGATATGAATCCAAATACTTAGAAGTCTATAAGGATGAAATCTCTAGGGACAAGCAATAGCACTTAGATTTTTCAAAGTTATTTGCCTCTACTAAATTGTTTGAAATTTGATGACCATTGCTAAATGTTTGTTTTCAAGATTTTGGATCAAAGCAATGTGTTTAACTGACTCAAATATTGCACAACCCTAGGATGGAAAAGAAAATATTTTTTGAATTCCCACTTGGATAAATCCAGCTGTGAATATTCAAAGCAGATGAATAGAAGCTTGACCACACTGGCTCCCCTCCACAACACTCACTTCTATGGGTTAGCCAAGCTTCAGTTCTCATGAATCTCCCATAAAAAAAAATTCATCTCTACAAAGAATCACAAATATGTGGGACGGCTCCAAAGGTTCGACCTCTTAATGCCAACAAATATTGGGATTTTTGGCTTCTAAAAAAGGGTTCGTAATAAGGGCATCTGGTTCAAAAGACACAATAATAAACTACCTCAAGAGGTCTCCCAACCCTTAGAACAAGCACTTTACACATCATAAAGATACTGGGGGAGAGCTATCATGCATCACTTTGCTAATTGTGAATTTTCCTTGCAACCAAAAATTTGTATAGTGGTTCGAAAGAGCCTGGCTTATGCTGGTTACAGCTTGGATTGTTCCCTTGGGGTGAGTACCTTTTCCCACCAAGGAAATCCCTCTAAGGATAAACAAAAGTGAGTAAGTACATCAATAGTTTGATCAATATTTTTTTGCACGAACAAAGAGAGAACACACATAATGTCTTTTCTCACACTGACAAGATTTTTTCAATTTTAAGAGCCCAAATTTGAAATGTGGAGGCAATCGTTTAGACAACCTAATATCACTAAAAGGATTTTTATTCTCAAGGTCATTGTGAAGCACGAGAGAAGTGCATACACATTTTGATGGTATTAGTTTGTAAAAAGGATTACAAAACAAAATAAGCACATGTTCATTTTAGACCTCAAAAATAGTAAATGTGTTCTTTTTATAGCACCAAATTTGAGTGTGAAGTTGATTGCTCAATTTTTAAGACCCAAAATCAAATCTAGTGAGTTGCTAATGTTCTTTTCAACCCTTTGTGTGTTCTTTTTAAAGCCCAAATGAAATGTAGTTAAGTTCTAAAGCTAAAGATAACAAGATCCTAAAGATTGGGTTATAAGTATCCCTAAAGTGTTAAAAAACACTTGTTACAATCGTGAAATAGTGCCATAAGAAACCTTCCCTTTGTTTCCTCTTTTCCTTCTTGATTGAACCTAACTTGCAAAAGTTGACCAACCTACAAAAATAGAGCCATGAAATAGGTCAATGGTTTAAGGAGGTAAAAAAAAAAGGCACATGTTAAAATAAATTTGAAAATTGACCTTTTACCCGAATCCAGTGTTGTAATCCACAAAGGCGTCGTTGTTTCGAGCTTCAGTGTCACTATGTGGAAATCAACATCAAACTGTGGAAAAATAGAGACCGTGATTGCATCGCTATATTAACCAGCATCACCCTTTGAGATTTGAATAATCTGGCCTTCAGGAAAATCAACACAATGTCACCCTTTAGATACATCTAGGCAACATCGCTATATAGTGGTGCTACAATGATAGTGTTATTGTTTGTCCTCCTCAACGTCAATGTGTGCTAGAAGAACAAAAAATGGAAAAAACAACAAAATTGACCAAAAAAATGTGTTAATTTTGAAAGATTCGCCCTCCTTCTAGTGCCAAATGTAGAATTCTTTTCCTAGACCTACTCAAACATGGACAAATAAGCAAACACTAGTCCTTAAACAAGCGTAAATAAGCATTCCTCATGAAATTCATTCAAACACAAGAACATGAAATCAAAGTAAAGTAATCAAATAAACTACTAATGTAATTCTATTCTAAATGCTCAAACTAGCATCTCATGGGGGAATTGGTGCTTCTTTGATGTGGAAAGAAGTTGTTTCCCAATTCCTTGAAAAGCTATATGATGGATGTGTGATTCTTGATGCAAAATGCCAATAACCTAGCTATGGATGTGTGCCATTGAAAAATGGACCCTTGTCATTTTCATGGTCTTTTAGGTCTTGTTTCATAGTGTTGGAACTATGTTGCTCTAATTTTATGATATATCTTGGCATGAACATGCTTATTTTGGTGCTAAAATTCAAAGAATGACATCTTGTGAAGGTGTTGTGAAGTGTTGTAAGACATTCCTACATTCTTCTAGGCTCTATTTAATGCAATTCACCTAAAAAACACCTTTTCATTCATTAACAAGTCCTATTTTGAAGTGTTGTAAAGTCTTGTAACAAGATTTCATGCTTTTCTAGGCATATTTTCACTATTTACACCCTTCTCATGCTTCATTTTGTCTCTTGATGCCTTCATATGCTTATATTAAGTGTATTTTTGGGTCCTATGCCGAGAAAAAACATTAAACACAACATTATTCCTGACACTTGATTTTGAGTCCCAAGTGGGACTCATTTGCCAAGGGTGGCGAATGAGTCCCCCTTAGCCCCAAATTCATAATATTTCAAAATTTCTTTTGGGATTTTGCTCAAATTCACTTCATGTCAAGCTGCGATGAGGTATGAATGGATAGTAAGGCATAATATTTGTATAAATATGTGATTTTAACCTCATTTTACATCTCCTCATTCAAGCATTCAAGATCTCAAGTCATTCAAGCAATCTTCAAGCACTCAAACATTCTACATCATCAATTCAAGCACTTTGGAGCAGCCATTGACATCACTTCAGATTTGTATATTCAAGGATTTGGTAAGCTTGTAATACTTGCATGTTATTCATTTATCATTTCCTTTACATTTCATTCATTTCTATTGGGTTTGATTACCAAAGTGGGGTTTGACCAAGGCAAACCTCTATTCACTAAGGCCCCAACATTTTTCCCCTTTGTGCATGTGTATTTGTAGCTTTGTTTTACATATTTAATAGGTTTAAAGGTGTTGAAATGTGGAATTCAAGTCAGCTAGGCTCTTCAGGTCAACTCATCATCTTTTCAAGCATTTTGAGTGTTTCATGTCCGTTTTCTATAGAGTTGACCCTGACAACCTAATATTTAGACATTTCCAGAGATGGAGTAGCTATATTGTCTCTTTATTTTCCAAAAATATTAGCAAGGACTGATTCACCACCCTTGGCAAATGAGTCCCACCTAAAATTTGAAAATCTTCATTTTGTCAAAAATCAACTCTTAGCTGTCAAAAATCAGTTCCTGAAACATTTTCAATAGTAGGAGGACTGATTCGCCACCCAGACACTCCAAAAATCTCATACATGATCCAGGTGCACTTAAATTTGACCCAGTACTTTCTATTTTGCATATTTCTTTCAATTTCTTCATCTTTCATAGTTGTTTGCATATCACAATGTGTTTTCAAACATAGCTTAAATTGCACTTTAACATTCATTTTAGATCATTTTAATTAGTCAATTGCATTTAGATTAGTTCATTTAAAACATTGCATACATCCTAATTTGAATGTGTATAAGAATTTTAGGAACCAAATCTCTCTCTTTATAACTAGGTGAAAAATCTTAGGAAGAGAGCAAGCATTTCGGGTTCCTAAAATCTGTCACAAGATGATAAATTCTATGCTAACTTGGATGAAAATATGGATGATTGTGGATAATAAACTTGCATAAACTTGTGTCAACTTGTGGATGAACTTGTGGATCCCAAATCAATAGAGAAGGCCTCTATTTGTAATGAAGAAGGATTGAAGATTGAAGAATGGGATGAATGTGGGATTAAAAAAGGGACCAATGTCATTGTGCCACTTGTCAACATGCAAATGAAGGGAGGTGGAGCATATTTTGAAAAATGTGCATGTTAAATGCATGTAGGTGAAATTTGAATTTCAAGAGGTGGCTTGTGGAAGAGGGGATGCAAGAGGAATTAATGCCAAGTTGGCTCAAGGAAAGGACATGTAAGAGCCTTCAATGCAAAGGTGGAGGACAAAAATCCTTCGGGAGGGAAAAGTGAAGTGGGTGGAATATTCAAAAGAATATGTCATATTTGAATTAAAATAGAGGGAATTAGTAAATCAAATAAATTGATTTATATGTGCAACTTGCAAAAGCTAGAGGAATGGAGGATTGTTGTTAGGAGTTAATTAATCTAGGATTAATTAACTTAGATTAAATTAGTTGCTTGTTACATTTAATTTAAATGGTTGAATTTATTTAAATCAAATGAGAGGATATTGGAAGATTAGTAATCTAATTAAATAAATTTGATTTATTCAATTAAATGAAGAACATTAGGATTTAATTAAATAAATTTGATTTATTTAATCAAAGAGAGAACATTAGGATTTAATTTTAAATATAAAGTTGATTTATTTAATTAAAGGAGGAATTTTGATGAATTCATTAAATAAATATTATTCAATTAATTGGTTAGTAAAGAAATGATCAAGGATGAATGAAAGTTAATTAATCATAATCAAATGCATGATGTCGATCATGATATTTTAAGTGTCTACAAAGAGCATACTCACCTAGAAAAAAAATGAAAACCACAAGACAATGCAACCACTTGTAAATTTTAAACCCGCTTATGATGCCAAATCAAGCATGCAAATTCTTTTTTAGACCCACTAATCATGTTATGTGAGAAAGACACTTAAGATAAACAACCCTAAAGCAAGAGCCCTAGAAAGCACGATTAGTAGGTTTGAGCCTCTGATCTTTGACAAGTGATAGTTGAGGTTTTAATTTTCAAATCTTGAACAATCGAACCTAGAAAAAAGAAGTCAAAGATTAGCTGTGAAACCAAAATTAAACTAGAAAAAAAAATGACATCAATCTAATTAAGAAAATTAAAGTTTAATCTAAAACTAACTAAGCTAATCCCAAAAACTAATCTAATCTAGATTAAGGCTATCTAAACTAAAATTGATCTAAATATGAAATTGAAAAAATTAATCGAGGTCAAGGTTAACTATTGAAGTTAATCTGAGCTATCATTAATTTAACTTGAAAAGAAATTTATTTAATGTAAATTAGTCAAAATCTAAATTAAATTAAGAAATCTAAATTTAAACTAAATTTAATCTGAATCTAAATTATTCTAAGAATCAAAACTAAAATTAAGAAAAATTACTCTAATATGAAAATATAATTAATCTAAAAATCTAAAAAATCTAAAAATTTAAAATTTAATCTAAACTAAAAATCTAAAAAAAAAAATCTAATTAAATATCCTTAACTAAAGATCTAGTAAAAAGCTAAATTAAAAATCTAAAATTTAATTAAAGATCTAATAAAAAATATAATTAAAACTCTAAAATTTAATGAAAAATCTAAATCAAATCTAAATTAAAGTAAATTAGGAATATCTCAATCTTAATTCTAAACTAGATAAATAAAACTAATTGAACTAGATATGAGTGATAGACAAGAAATTTAAATGTCGTTGACCATTCTCTAAACTGAATTAAATTATCTAAATTAAAAATCTAAGTTAAAATTCTAACTAAAAATTCTAAGTAGTTAAAAATCTAAATTAAGAATCTAAAATCTAATTAAAATCTAATTGAATTAAGGTCTAATTAAAAATCTAAATTAAATTTAAATAACAAAAATCTAAATCTAAACATAACTAAATAAAAATCTAAAATTAAAATCATAAAAAAAAAAAAAACTAAATTAAAATTAAAATCCAAATCAACATATCATATGACTACACAAATTAAAATCTATATTAAAGCTAAATTAATCTAAAGTTAAAATTAAACTAAATCGAATGAAAACAAGTGACGCAAGCGTCAAGTTCTTGCCGAGAGGTAAAAAGCATCTAGCTATGAGTGAGAAAAAGGAATTAGATAGGAGATAGGAATATAAATGTATTAAATTTAGGTAGGAAAGTTTGAAATAATTTGGAATGGTCCATTAGTGTGTGGAATATTTAGGGTCCATGGGCAACGTGGTCGCAAAATTGTATATTTGGGCACCATGTATACGTGGACTTTTTAATAGATATTTGAATGAATACTTGTAATTTTATGTGTTTGTACACATTTGCAACAAGAAACATCCTTTATGATATTATTTAGGAAGCAAAAAAGTATTGTTGTTTTGTTTAAATTATTAAATGCAAGCAATCTTAAATGTTTGTAACAATGTTTGAGTTATCTATGTATACATGTATGCATGTATACATGTATCCACGTGCACACAATGCATAGAAGAGTGAAAAGCATTGTCAGCATCTGAACAAGTCTTAAAGCATGAGGAGAGTCAAGATGCTTTTGCAATATTAGAAGAAAGAAAACATGAGAAATAAACTACTTATGAACAATGCACAATTTTTAATTTTATTTTTTAATAAACCTTTCGCCCCATAAATTCATTAGTCATTTCAATTCCAACAAAGTTTTGATGTAGGAATATTTCGAAAGCATCAAATATCATTTGCAACAATTTACAAAAACATGTTTTCAGAGCCCAAAAAACATTGCATTTTTTACATGTCCCCACATTATTGCATAAAGTCACATATCTATATGCATTTTCAAACAAAGTTTACCATACTTCTTTGTTTTGCTTCAATGTCTATTTCTAAATAAAATTATGTTTAGTGTGCTAGTGTAATGTGTATTTGTAAAAAAATTTAATATCAATTAATCTTTTTTTTTTAATTTAATATGAAAGTTAGTTGTATATAAAGCTATTGATTTTATTAGAAGTAAGATTTTAATTTTGTTAATGTAATACGAAAACATATTTTTGTGTATTGAACAATGTAATTATATTACAATAAATTCTTAGATGAATCACTAGGAAACTATTGTTTTTATTATAAATAAGATTTTAATCTTGTTTATGTAATACAGATAGATATTTTTGTGTATATATATTAAACAAAAAATAATTTACAAAGATATAAAGAACCTTATTACGTAAGATAAAATGTAGCTACACTAAAATAGTTGATATGTTTATAGCACTTTGCATTGAGAATAAAATGTAATAATTTGATTTATTAAAATGTAATAAGTCAAATAAATATTACAATAAATTCTTAGATGAATCATTAGAAAGCTATTGATTTTGTTATAAATAAGATCTTAATCTTGTTTATGTAATACGAATAAATATTTTTGTGTCTATATATTAAACAAAAAATAATTTGCAAAGATATAAAGAACCTTATTACCTGAGATAAAATGTAGCTACACTTAAATAATTCACATGTTTATAGCACATTGCATTGAAATTATTGAGAGAGAAACATTTGTAACAATGCTCGAGGCATCTATGTATACATGTATGCATGTAGACATGTATCGATGTGCACATAATGCAAACAAGAGTGAAAGGCATCCCCTGCATTTGAACGAGTTTGAAAGCATGATGAGACTCAACCTGCATTTGCAGTAGTAAATGAAAGAAAATAGGAGAAATAAACTACTTATTAGCAATGCATATATCGAAGGGAAGCATAAAAATAGGATCCATGTAAACATTTATACATGGATGGATGTGTACATGTGTCCATGTAATTTGGTATGTAAACAAGAATCTATACATGCCTGCGTGCATAAAGCTAGAAATGTCAGAAACAATTTGCATCTGCAGTATTAAATGAAAGAAAACAGGAAAGATTAATTATTTATTAGCAATGCATATATTGAAGGAATGCATAAATATATGGATCAATGCAAACATTTATGCATGTAACGATGTGTACATGTGCCCATGTAATTTGGTATGTAAACAAGAATCTATATATTCCTGCGTGCATAAAGTTAGAAATGTCAGAAACAACTTGCATCTGAAAGATATACAAAAAACATTTATGATCAAAACAAAAGAATAATACATTATTGTTTTTTGAACAAGTGTATAAAGGATATCTAATGATGCATTTGAATGCATGTATACATGTAAATATTTGTTAAATCTAATGATACATTTTAGTCTCCAAGAAACTGTCATATGTGCTCTTAGTTATCTATAATAAATAGGATGTAGAAAAAACGTTTTGAAAAGAACTCTTGAATACAATTGTATGTTATGATAGTTATTTTAAAAGCCCTCAGTGTTTAATTGCATAACCTTGATATTTTCTTCATTTGTCCCTCTGTTTGGTATGGTGTGAATTTTGTTGTGATGGATGAAGGTATATTTGAGCTATAGATAGATAAAGCTATGTAAGGGTAATAAAGAAGAATGAGCTATGTAAGTGCAACAAAGAGAGGGAATTGAGAGAATGATGAGATGCAAGTAACGTATATGAATGCCTTATGAAAAGTATTTGATATGGGAGGCAAGGATATGCGAGCGTGGATATGAGAATGAATGGAATGGCAGGAATACTTATGCATTCGCCCAGAATGCTTTTAACCGATAGCATCGGCCAATCACATTTCGTCGTTTAACATATTACTTATTTTTGTATAGTTTGAATTTGGAGAGCTATTAGAATGCATAAATTGATTAAATAAATTTAAGCAAAGGTATAGTTTAAAAGTTGGCGGCTAGAGGTATGTAATCCATGAATGCAGATTAAATGCATTAAAATATTAGGAAAATGCGAGTGCATAAATTGATTAAATAAATTTAAGCAAAGGCATAGTTTATAGAACTGGTGGGTAGACGTAAGTAATGCATGAATACAAATTAAATGCATTAAATGGCACTT
>VDFB02030459.1:0-42004 GCA_007258455.2 Sequoia sempervirens
TCTAAAATTTTCAAGGATTAGTGAAAGAGAAACAACAAATATGTGACTAAAATCAATGCTTGATGCTTCATCTTTTCTTCTAATCTCCTTCAACTCAATGACAAGGTCAGAAGGTTCTCTTGCAAATTCTTCTCTATAAGCATTCACTAGTTTATCCCAGTAGGAAAAAGACTTCTTCGGAATAAATCTCATCCACATATCTTTATCTACAAATGAATGTTCCTCCATGAGGCTATAAAAACTTTGGACATGTGCATCCCATTCACACACATTATATCCATTAAATGTAGGCATTTGTTTATAGACTCGGTTTGGCATACTTTCAACCTTGTAATCAACCCATGACAAGTCTAATTGGTCATACAATGGATCAAAAGAATTGAAAAAAGATGCAGTAAATTGGCTAGTCGATATAGTATGGTTATCATTCATTTCATCATGACTATTATGGCTACAATCTTCATCTAGGTTTGTTTTCTCTATGGGTTGATTAGAAAAAGAATCTTTATCACCACATGATGCATCATCATTGTCTTTTTCTATACCATCCACCTATATTCGATCAATTGTAGAAAAGGTACCATCATATAAGCTAGTTAGGAAACCACTTCCAAGCTGCCCTATCATTTCTCCAATGACTGAAATCCATTGATATAAACACTTAAGGCTAGGGGGGTTCAAATTAGTTGGCATGGTACTCAAACCTAGCTCACATCTATCACAAAATAAATCAATGCAAAATGCTTCATCAAGTATTTCTGATTCTAGTATAGCAAAGAGAAATTCCATGAATCTATCATGAAAGTCATGGGGAAATTCATCCTCAGATCTCTTTATATCACACAGTGCATCAATAAGTGACATGGATTCAACTTTTCCTTTAGGTTGCCCTTCAAATTCCTCCTGGACATGCAAAGGTCTATTGTCTAACAAGCACACACTGTCTGTTAATAGTCCTTCAAACTGATCAATGAAAAGTATCTTAAACTCTCTCCATGAACATATGGAACACCATGGTAATCTAGAGAACCAGTGTTCTGTAACATTTTCTAAAGTTCTCACAAACAACTTCATGACAACATCCTCACGACTTATTTGATAGGCATCTATCAAATTAATGAAAGTTTGTAAATGTTGTGATGTTGATTCATACTTTTCACCCTTGAACCTTGGTATCTTATCTATAATTTTAGAGGGAATGACATTTGGGTAACCATGAATGCCACCAAAATCAAGGGGTCTATATCTTTCAATGTTAAAACCTCTTTGAAAAACTGGCTGGGGCTTATCACAAACCATGGTTGCACTAGGAGCCATACAAGGATGCATATATTGGTGCATTTTGATACACCTCTTTCAAATTTCACATATCAACTCTATAGTTGATCATTCACTACCCTATTTCTTGCTTTCATCATGACCTTAGAATACTACAATGCATAATTCAAATGTATCTACACCTAAGATCTATTTAGTGGGCGTATTTTTAAAAAAAGCATACTTTCAACATAATACATATGCTATAAATTATAATTCAAAAGTATGCAAACTGAGTATTACTTTCCTTTCCCTTTCTTACTACTAATTCACTCAATAGGGAACCAAATTTTTTTTTCAAGACTTCAAATATGGTTTTCATGCACAAATTTCTTGAAAACCAAAAATGACTTAGAATACTTGGAAATGTTGTAGCTACTAAAAAATTTCTTCCTGATTGGAAATATTTGTAGATCTGGAACTTTTCTTCGCATCTTTACCAGGTTCTTTTTAAAAAAATTCCACCTCTCTTCACAAAGGACTGAACTTCAAGCAATATGAAGCTCTTTCAAAGATAAATCTCCTTTTGAGTTCCTTTCACTAGCAGGGCACCACAAATCATGAGACTTTCAAGTTCACTACAACAATTTCTTTCTCCAAGTCTTAATTCCTTCAATATTTGAACCAAATTCATATTAGCAAATAATATGACTCTATGAATTATCAGTCTACACCTAGAGATTAAAATTTCTCCTCAGCAGAGTCACCAATCTATTGGTGTTCTAAATTGATAGATCCATTAAATCCTAGAAGTAAGCCACACTTCATGTTCAGACCTAGTGGAGGATCTGGCCAACTGACAAGAAATTAGCTTGGAACACATTTCCCTTGCACTTCAAGCTCTGTAGGACCTAGGGGCATGACCCTTTTAGCAATACCTAAAGGTTAAAACACACATTCAACAGGGTATTGCTTAACAAATGATGCTCTCACAAGAATATGCCACATAACATGAAATATCACTCAACATTGGCTAAGATATTGGGAAAATTTCATCAACTAGCATGGAGAGCATGGTGGATACAAATAACTCATAAAACATGATTGAATTGATTTTTATTTTAAGATTTGGGACCAAACTGAAACCTTGGTTAGACATGTTTTGAAGATCTTTGAAAATGTTACTAGTGCATAAAGATGCATAAATATTGACCAGTGCTAAGAAGAGTACTATAGATTCATATAAACGACACTTCATCCTATAGTGTTAGACATGTTTTAAATATCTTTGAAAATGTTACCACATTATGATAACAAGACCACTGAAGCTTTATCAGATAACCATTCTTACAAATCCACTTGGAAACACAACACTCCTATTCTGTTTGTTAAAGTAATTACACTATCCCTTGAACAATGGGTAATAACAAATGCAACTGACATTCATTAAAGAAATTACATTATTCACTGAACAAAAGACAATAATAGATGCAACTCAAATGCAACAAATGTGCATGAAAAAAACCCAAGTAATCTTTGATTATTGAATTCAAAAGAGTATTACATCTCAATCATAGAGACAGTCACAGAATAAAATATATTCATGAAGCTCAATTCAGAACAAAAAAAATCTTCAGATTAATGACTAACAATTATAAATTACCCCAACATTACAATTTACCCAGAGCTTCTGCCTGCCTTGCAGAATTTTTAGAAAATGGAAGCCCTTACAATGATAAGAGAATGAGAAGATAAAGAAGAAGAAATAGCCCTAAAATGCATCCATAGTTGACAATTGGCAGCTTTATCTCCATCTAATCTTCAACAAGAAATAGGAAAAAGCCTCTCTCTTCTCTCCTCATTTGCAATAAAAAACTTTGTCGTTGCATTTGCTTGCCTTCATTCACTTTTACCTTACAGTGTGAAAAATTTGTTCTCGCATGAAAGCTTTGTTTATTTTCCTTTTGTTTTATTGTTTTATTTCACCTTCATTAAATAAAACCTTTTACACAGTGAATACTTTATTCAATTTATAAAATTATCTTCCCTGCAATTACCTTTACACCTCATTTTGCCTAAAATCCTTTAAATGGTAAAGACTTCAAAAAACACTTATCAGGTAAAATAAAAATCTTACCCATCCCCTTTAGCTCTCCTTCACTCAGTAAAAAGGAAAAAAATACTTCACTCTGCATTTAAATTTTCAATGTGCAGCATATAAAAATTTTCCCCTTTAAAATTTTTCCCATGCTTCACACTTTTACATATCTAATATACTTTACCATTAAATGGAGGCCCATTTAGCTTTATTAGGAAATCTTTAATTTTATGCCTCTACTTTAAAGAACAAAGGATTTTAAACATATGCTTGTTCCTTCAAAATTTTACAAAACCACCTCATTTACCCCACACATATTGTGCATTGCTAGTCCAAAGTGAAAATGTGAAAACCAACTACCAATGCCTGATGAAATAAAATAGTATCACCCATCGTTAGTCCATTTGGGAAATGGAATAATGAACTAGCAATACATGATGGTGGAAAAAATGCCCTAGTTTCAAGTCTCTGCAAATATTTTGCTATGGCAATCATTTTTGTTTGCTTGAATAGACAAGTTGAAAACCTCTGCATTGCAGTGCCATGTACCTTTGTGAAAACTTCCCTTTGCAACATTGAAAAGGACAAACTCAATCAATGTGATGGTTTCTCACATGCAACACAAAGTTGTGTTGGAAATGGAAGGTGTAGAAACATTTGTGTAAAATCTCCTCTGTGGTAGAAATTGCCCAATTCAATAGGCTTGATGGTGCTTTCTTTCATCAGCAAAGGCGCAAGAAAAATAAAATTTCCTTAAACAATTTTGATACAGTTTTACTACAGTGCAGACTCTTCCATCCTTGAGTAGGTTGGATGCCTCAACATCAAAACCTTGTGCCAACATTTGATCGTGCAACCCCGAGCCATCCAAGATGTGCAGCCATGTTTCTTTGGATTCATCCCATTCTCTTGGGTAGGAAGGACGATGGTGAAGGTTGTGAAATATGGCATTATAAATTCCAAAATCCTTCACTTGAAATTTTTTGAAGCATTTTCAACAATCTATTTTGTTCATATGCTCTTTAGCCATCTAAGTGGTCGCCCCATTATTTGTAGTGAACACGTCTCCCTGTATCCACACCACACAGTACAAGGTTCGAACCTTTTCAATATCATGTGTTGTTCAAGCAACCAAGCAAAGATTAAATAGTGTTGTGACTTTATCCCATGGTGACTTCAATTCATTTTCCCTCTACGAGATGTGTTGCTTCACTCCTTTGGGATCAAGATGTATGATGTTTGGCTTGTTTGCATATGTTCTCCACATTTCCAATTTGATTTCATCACAAGAGCCAAGAATCTTAATCAACATATTGTAAATAAAAGTATTTTCTTTACACCTGTATGTGATGTGCTATTTAAGACCTGCTACAATCCATGAAAAATGGGATAATTTCCACATACTCTAATGAATATCAAAACTGGTCTGCCTTGTTCAGGTCATTAAGCAAAACCTGTGCAACATAAACATCACCATTTTGACCTACAATGTGCATATGCTCATAAATTTTACAAGCAAGATCCATCCCTTTCTCATTCTTTCATGTGGTCTCATGACACCACTGCATGATTACTACAATGATGCAGTTCTCCCATTCAAGGTTGCTACGTTAGGAGTACTTGTTTAGCATATTTAGATGTTGCTTCAAGACGTACATTGGACCCTTTAGGGAACTAAAAATGCATTCCAGTACTATATCAACATTTGAATATAATCACATGTACCTATAATAGGTGATGTCATATTTTCAACCTTTGATAGTGAAGCAAATTTCAAACTTGAAAGCCCTTCACCACATTGAGAAACCTATGCTCAGACAAATCTCAAGACATCCCCCAATGCATTTTTTTATGAAAACCCTTCTCATCATAATCATTATACAAAGTCATATGATCTTCCTTATATTCATTCACTTTAGAATGAGGTTCTAATTATTTATCATTCTTACCTTTATTTTCACCATGGTTTTCAATTTGACCCAACTGGATAAAAACTTCCTCAAATTGTGTAACATATGTTGGGTCCCCTTATGGGCCTGAATATTTTTTTTTGTTTTTAAACAAGTTTTATCTTCAATTGACCTTGAGGTTGCTTCTGGATGTTCCTGGCATGAAAATTTGAAGTGGGTTGTCATTAAAATATGCTTTCAGACATATTTGCACAATTATCAAAACTGGCTAGGTAGCCTCTGGAATCGCCCTGGAAAACTAGTCAAATGATCTCGTAGATTCATGAAAATCCATAGGAATGTAGACATTTGAACTTAGAATTCATTGTAATAGATGGTTCAAAAAAAGGATCACAAGGTGAAAGATATTCAATGTCAAAGTTTCTCAGTTAGACTTTTCTGCAACTACACCTGTTCAAAACCAATTAAAACTCACCCATTCACCTCCTTGAAAAAATACCAAATCAACTTTTGAGAAGCTGCCACTAGAAACACAAGGTCATTTAGGTCCAATGATCACACATGAAAGAGGGATTTCCTTTAGTAATAATTCTTCAAGAGATATTAGGGGTCAAAGTTGACCACCTTGAAACATTTATGGGAATGCAGATGTAAAATCAACACAAACTGCATTTGCCTTTGATCTCGAAAAAATATCAGTTCAAATCATGAGGCTCTGAAACTAGACCAAGGAGCATATGAGTGTGGGGAGAATGGAGAAAAACAATCCATTTGTCTTGAAAATCATCCAGTTGTGAAATATAAGCTCAAACAAGGGGCCACTTTGCAAGACAAAGAGTTTGCAAACGGAAAAATAGTGCCAAAACCCTCCAGCTTCACTTTTCAAAACACTGTCTAAACTTATCATGGGAAGCTAAAAACTGACATGCACGTTCACATGTCACATGAGTATTTATATGAAGGGGTTTGGCCTAAAAATCAACTGGCTCTAAATTATGACCCTCTAAATTAGGTCACTTAGGCAAATTTTTAGGTGCACTTCTAAGTGTGCAAAGGCAAAATTTTCAATATGGGCCCTTCAAATTTGTAGAATTCGAAGGTGCCACCAGGGTCCTTGTAGGGCCCTTCAAATATTCAAATTTTTGGGTCCCTTTACCTACTAGATTCGAGACTCCATTTGCCATAGGTCCCATTGTCAAAATGTCAAAAATAAATTTTGCAACTTAGTTTCCATGTCTTGGAAAGAATGATGACAACAAATGCAAGAATTCAAATTTTCTCTTCAATATCTCTTCAATCCTTCTTCAACCTGTAATCTGCACATACACAAAGAGGGAAAGTTTTTGTTTTATTTGTATGGGTGTTTTCCTTAGTAAAACCCTAGTTTGGTAATTAAACCTTGATAAAAAGATAATAAAAGGCAAGGAAATGATGAATGAACACTTGTTGCAAATCACCACCCTTCAATGGCTTCCTTGAAGGATTAAATTCATACACATATCTTCAAAGGAATTTGGTCTTGCTTGATTTATTTTCTTGAATGTTCGAATGCTTCGATTCTTGAGGATCTAGAATGCATGTTAGCCTTCACAAGACAACATGAACACACATAAACTTTGACATGATGTTAGGATCTTGAATGTTGTTGTAAATGACTAGTAATGTTGCTCTTGACAATAATATTTTCTCTTGAATTTTTTATTAATGCCAAATCATGTTGCTTAGATTTCAAATGGTAAAATAACTATGTATTTATAGGTGTTTATCTAATTTCCTGAAAATTAGATTCCAAAAGTCGACACTTACAATTTGAATTTGGATCATTAAAATACCACCAAAAACATTTTTTAAAATGGGTCCAAGCACATAAAGGGGACTCATTCAACCATGGATGGATGGGCGAATGGGTCTTAGCCTATATTTCCAAGACACACATAATCCATAGCAATTAAAATATTAAATGCATTTATTTAATGTTGGTTTCCCTTTCGGAAAATTGTAAAAATAAGGTTTTGGAATGCATAATTTGGAAAATTACAAGCTTAATTAATTCTAATAAATTAGGGAACCCAAACATAGTATGAAATTGTAAAGTTATACAATTTCCTACACTACATCCTCATCCTAGAATTGTTGCTTAAAGAGGGCAAGGAACTCCTAGTCAACTCATAGATGTGCGTAAATGGGAAGGATCTATAATTCATTGTTAAAAGTGGAAGTAAAAAAAATTGATATCTACTATTTTCTTAAGAGATTTAACCTATAGACAACACTGCACCCACAACGACAGTCCAAGGGATGAGTGAGCTAAGGGTAAAATACTTAGGTAGGTAGATAATTTTGGTGAATAGAAGTATAAAATATAAGTATTCAACTCCTTGGATTGATGGTCTCTTTGAACAACTTAAGGGGGCTAATTTTTCACTATAGATTGGATACCACCAAGTTACCATTGAGTCATTATATGTGTGAAATAATACCTTCAAATCTAAATGGATTTTTCAAATGAGTAAACACAAGTCCTTTGAAATTGTGTTTGATGCCTCCAAATATGTACTTGGAGTATTTTTGGTCCTCAATATGATCATCTAATTTCCTAACATGTAGTGAAATTTTATCTAATGCTATGTATAGACAACCCATATATGATAAAGAGTTATATGCATTGGTCAAGCCAAAAAATAACATGGAATTGCTATATCTTGGGAAAGACATTATTATTCAAATAGATCATAAGACTCTTAAATTTATATAAATACAAGAAATTTTGAAGAATGATCAACATTAAGGGTAAATATACTAAGCAACTACACCTTGAGTGAAGCATAGAACATGCTCGTGCTATGTGAAATCACATAACACAAGTGCATTATAACACAATTGCATTATGTAAAATCAAATAACACAAGTTATTTATAACACACTCATGTTACATGAAATCACATAACACAAGTGCATTATAGTGTGCTTGTGTTATGCTTTGCTTTAACAAAATGTGAGCATGCTATAATGTGCTCGCATTTTTGTTTGTTTTGGAAATTTCCAATCCTTTGGCTTGGATTTATCTTGGGTCTCCAACCCAAAGGCCTAGAGTGAATTTCCAACATCTAAAGACATGATTTTGTAAATTGTAAGAAAAATTGACATAATCTCAAGCATGCTCCCCATCAAGTTTACACATGTTTTAGTATCAAGTCAAAAAACACTATGGTAATGTTAAGCTCTCTCTTAGCTATCTAACCATGCAATTTTTTTTACATTTTGAGTATGTTAGGGTTTTCATCTTTAACTTATTTTGTTAGTGTATCCATTTTTTTCAAAAACCAATGTTTGGTATTTTGACTTTAGTTTTTTTTTAGACTCGTAGGAACTGCAGTACAAACTCATAAACCTGAGTTTAGTAAAATTTTAACGGATCATGGTCACACGACAATTCCAAATACCACGAGAGGATGGGGAGAGACTAAACTCATGACCAACCTCCTACAGGAAAGTGGCTGGCCAAATCAGAGGGGCCCCAACCCTTCGCCTTTAATTTTCAATCATTCCATCAAATTTTAAATAAATTGCATTTTCGAAGCTAGATCTGTCATCTTTTTATATTTAGAAACAAATATATTGTTTTCAATCATTTTCAAAAAATAGGAATGCTCAATTTTCAGCTCTTTCATGTCCACTTTGAAAATTATAAAATCAGAAGTCATGAAAACAGCAGCAACCAAAGATTAAACTACTTTTGGTGTTAGCTAATTTCCTCAATAAGAGATATTTTTAAAGTACTGCACCAATATCGAAAGGAGTGGTGTAGTCCTGATCAATCTCCAAGTGAGACTGTTATGTGGCTTCCAATCAGCCTTGGAGCTAGAGAGTTTTCCATTCACCACAGCCTCCAACCAATATTAATGAGAGCATATATGTAGAGCCCCTTGTAGTCTAGATATATTATATTATAACTAAATGAATAAAAAGTCATGCAAAACTACTGAAAGTTGAAGAGTTTGTTTGTTGCTTAACTAGAAACCCAACCCACACAGATATTTGGACAACGTTTTGCTTTGCTGTCTCTACATGAAGTATTAAATAATGGCTGAAGTTGTTAGATCAGGAAGCAGCACTGATAATAATATAAGTTAACGATATCAAAGGTGAAAATCAAGTAGTGAAAATTGTTTGAATCAATTATTGTGCATTGCAGCTATTGCTACAAGTTACTATAAATTGTATTTACTATAAGTTAATTAATAAATGGACTTATGTTTTTGGGCATAGCCCAAGCATAGGGTGAACCATGTTAAAACTTGTTGTCTCACTATTTTCTATGAATTATTTCATTCCTTCTCCTATTTCTATTATTTTTGTTCATGTTTATTAAATCTACATATAATTGATAATTTTTTCCCTCTATTTCTACCTACAATTCCTAACAAGGGGAGCCACACTAGATGCTATGTTATATTTTTGGAAAAACAAGATGAATTTATGTGGCCCCCATTTTTTAATCCCTTAATCTCTACCATTTTCAAAAATAAATATTAGTTTAGAAAGTTCATTCGGAGCACTGCAACTCTTGTTTTTATTGCAGCTTCATATTTTGAGTGTAACTATCTTCAATTTCTCTTCCAAAGTCGGTCTTTCTCAATTTCAAAAAAAAAGTGGCCACTTAAGACCCCTTTTTGGTCCCCCATCTTTGTGCACTTACTTGCATGTGCATCAATATGAGGGACCAAAAAGTGGCCACCCCACTTTTTGGCCCCCATGAGAGCATAACACGAGCATGTTATAACACACTCATGCTATGCTTATTTTAAACAATAAAAATAAAATAAAAAATTCCATTCTACATTTTATATTAAACTCACAACATAAGAATCCTTACAAGTATGATCACATTATTGCAAACCTCATTTTTCATCCAAATCTTTGCCAAATCATCACCAAAATATCATGAAGACGTCAAGGAGGTCAAAGAAGTAAGTATTTTTAGTTTTTTAGTGTCAAATTTGGATTAAATACTTTTAGATTGAATTCATTTTTTAATTAAAATTTGTTTAATTTTTAGGAGTTGATAATTCACCCCCAAATGTTCAAAATACCAATTCAGCTCTTCATGAAAACCCTCTTGGAGAACATCCACAATAAACACCTCCTAGAATTCCTCATCCTCCTCCACAAACACAACAAAACATATTAGGGAAAATTAAAAACAATAGAAAAGAACTTAAGGAGTTAATTGCAAGGTTGAAAGATCCTACAAGAACAAAATTCCATAGGACCACCCTTTACTGAATAACTGCAATCCATTATCTCTCATGTAGAATCAATTAGTGGGAAAAATAAATAGTTTTTGATTAAAAAAGGCAAGGGAAAGGGCCCCTAAACTTGACAATGAAAAGATAGAATCAGGCCTACAGGCCAACATAATTACCAGAACAACACCCTACAATAGAACAACCACCTTCACCGAAATAAAACAAAATTAACCAAACCAAAAGTTATCAACCAAAAAATAGAGCCAAGGCATACATAATCAAGGGCACATAGGTCCAAAATGTTCCATAGTCTAGCAACCAAAAAACAAAGAGAAAAAAGACCCAAATTACTCTCTTGGACTATAGATGAAGTTCCATTCCTCGATTAGCTGCTTCATCTTCTTGTTGCATTATTCCATCACCCTAGTTTTTCTCTCATCTAGTTGCATTTCCTCATCGTAATATTGAAAATGGCCTTCTACATGATGCCCAGAGTTATAGACATCAACTTATTGAAAGTTGTTTCCATGTTTTTCACCTTATCTTGGAATTTCTAGAATTGAGTGAGATAAAACTGCAAGGTCCTATCTTCCCCTGCACATCCTCTTCCATATTAGTCATGGCGTGCTCTTCCACATCTTTTGTATCTTTCATTACCACTTCCTTCAATTTCCTTTTCAATTTACTTATCCCTTTCATCATCATTGTCCTTAGATTCTTCGACCACCTATATGTCATCACCTTTGAGCTCTTCATCCTCTTCATTGCTAGCAGAGTCCTTTGAGAGGTCTTCACCCAGAACCATAGAAAGCTCCCTTTTTCTCAAATTAATAGTGGTCAGAGCCTCTTCTTCAACGTCATCACCAGGTTCTTCAAAGCTCATTTTTTTTCCCTTGGCTAATTGGGCCATGAGTCTTGTTGACCTTCTACCACCCTTCCCACTACTAGAGTCATCTGTTTTGCCTTATTCATCCTCATCTCTAATCTCAATAGTAACTTTTTTGGAAGTTTTGGGTTCACCACTGTCAAGACCCTTTATTTTAGCTCCCAAGGGGATGCTTGGAGGGTTAGAGCAACTCTCCTTACCTTTCACATTTTGGGCAATAGGATCCCCTTTGGTGAGGAGACCTTTAATAGAGGATTGTTTCAAATTAGAGGGAATGACGGGGTTTTTTTTTTTTGGGGGGGGGGGGTTTAGTAGAGGAAGTACCCTTGCCATGAGAATTGACCTGAGAAGGAATGGGGAGGGGTTTCGGTTGATTCTCAAGAGCAACATTAGCATTGGAGTTGTTACTAGAAGAGGGACCTGTTACCTATTTTTAGCTATAGCTCAAAACAGGTGGAGCTGAATTGCATTGTCAATGAGAGGTACATAGAATTTCAAATTTTTCTGCTAAGTATTTATCATCATGAAAAATATAATTACATTTGGTTTTCAGATTTTATCACGCAAGTACTCATAACAGAAATTTAGACATTTGCATAGAAGAATGTTATTTTTATTCATATTGGAAAACCTAAAGTCCACACAAGTCATGGGAGTAGCCAATTTGATATTTATATTCAAATGATGAATACAAAAAAGAAACGTATATCATATAACTGGAAATAATGCAAACATAAGATAAAAGGTGATTCGTCATTGCCTGGAATGATGAATCATCGTTACACTTAAAGTATTTAGTTGTTGTGCTTTCGAATTGATCCAGCTCCATGCTCCAAAAGTATCTGCAAATAACGATGAAATATGGTATTAGAGATGGTCTCTAAGCAATGAAAAATCATATCCTATCCTATGCCTACATTACCAATAGAAATATAATGCACATTTGATCAGGCATCCATCAGATGATTTCACTGTTCAAAAGAAAACATAATTCAATGGAAGCTTTCAGCTTCATTTATTTTGCTAACTTTTTTGTTTAAATGTGCAGGAACAGGTTCATTATATTTATGATCAATTTCATCAAAAATGTGGAGCAAAACGGGCTCCCACAAGGGTTGAGACCAACATATCAAAGGACACCTCTCATTTACATCATTATTTGAGAATTATCAAATATTCAATTACAGTCATCAAGAAAGGACTATTGTAATAAGAGGAATTCACAAGAGCGACCTTTGATTCATTGTGACAAAAATAGATTGAGCTAATTATCATTTCTCTCATCATGCTAAAGAATGATCAAAACATATAAAGAGATCAACAATTTCATTGGTATTCTATTTCAACTCTACCTTGCATTCATTTTTGCATTTCAATAAGGTATTGAGCCCTTTTACATTAAATGGAAAACAAAATATTCAAGCATGAGCTACCTTTTAGAACTTTAAAAGCATATACATCTTCACTGAGGATGTTATCTATAATCTTTGAAGCTAATAGATTTTGTAGCTATCTTTTGGAGTGAGGATATTGCTTTTCCAAAAGTAAAAAAATAGTTTGAGGACTCATTGTCAGAGATAAGAGGTCTGTAAAAGCATTTGCTTCTTACAGTTCATAGTATCAAAACATCAAGGCCAGAGTTTTCAAAAGTGAGACTATGATAATTGAAGGATCAATATTTTCAAAGAAGATAGCTGTCTATGAATAAGCAATAGAGGCTTCAAAGAAAAAAGTAAATAGTGAGCAACAATATAGTGTTTAGGAGCATCATAGGTGAATTTCCAAACAATGAAACAGTGAATAATATCTTTGATGATTACATAAGAACAACAATGTCAATGTTTATAATCATATATCATGGATCAGTATCACCAGATATTAAGCAATAGTACAACCATAGTGAAAGGCAGTCCAAAACCTTCAGGCTTGGTATAAGAACATTCAAGTATGCTTGTAAGTCCAAATAAGAAGGCAAGCAATTCAATGGGACCTAGGACCTATGTGCAAAGATATATGGAATAGGAGTGTTCAGTAATAAGCATTCAAAAGAAAATTTAGATTGAAGTTCCAAAACAAAAAACAACTCCATGGCAGCATTAATAAACACCATAGACCTTTACACTTTGAAGGTTTGGTAAGTAATTGTGAGCATCGGTATTGTGCAAGTGTTCAAGTTAACAACTGCAATTATATCTCATATATGTTCTAATTTCCCATATGGAGTATTTGGTGAAGAAGTCAATAATAATAGTAAAACCTTCATATGAAGAAGATCATAATATGATTTTTTATTTTCAAATCTGTGGGTAAGGAAGTAAGTGTTCAAGCATATCTTCGATTAAAGATAAAGGAAATACATGAAAGGAGAAACTATCGGGTTTGTTTCTTCTTCAAGCCCTCGAAGCACGTAGAAATTTTGAAGCCACGACTTCATAAATACAAAAATCTTTCATCATAAGATTTAGAGTGTCCTTCATTGCAAAATGGAAACAAAGGCGTGGAGGAGACAAGACATATATTCACTATTGTAATCATTTTGGGGCTTCATATCAAGCAATTTTTATACAGAAATAAAGGAGATTACGATGCTTGACTGGTGAAAACTTACCAAGGTTTGTTGTGCAATAAAGGATCTCCAAAACCCATGTGTAAATGTACTTCTCAGCTCCATATAAAGGTGTCCATGATAACCCCAAAGGATGGAAAGATATCAACAGAGAAAAGCAAAAGGATGACATAAAAAAAAAAGAATGCTAGGTCGTGGCTTTTAAGACTTAATGGTTTCAAATTTGGAAAGAGAAGCACAAATTTATCAACAAAGAACACTTACCATACTTTTTTTTTCTATAAAATTTCCATGGTAATCTTCAGAAACAACATGAAATGGTGGGATTTCAAGCATCAACCTAACTCATACATGGTGGCCTCATATAAGAGAGCAAATCAACAATAAAAAATATATCATAATTGAATGCTACAGTCACGGTTAGGAATGAAGAAATGGCTTCAAAAATAGAAGAAATGCTAGATTCATGACAAGAGGAAGCGCTTACCTTTCATTTTCCACCGAAACCCTCAAGAAAATCAATTAGAAATAGTATGAAATGTGAAATTCCAGCATCAAACCCTCCATCATGGCAGCGGCTAGTAGCAAACTCTCTTTTCTTAAGAACTCAATTGCAAAATAAAGTGAGAAACTAGGGCTTGACCAATTTGTGTTTAGGGTTTTCTCATATGCTCCAAGTCAAGTATGTGATTTTATCACATTATATTAGAAAATAGGTGCTTTTCAATTCCTTTGCATATATTTTCAAATGTCCTAGCTGCCATCGTACCTTAGTCATATATTTTATGATTTTTTTAAAAAATCAAATGTTATCATACATTAGGGTTGTTTTGTAACCTTGGAGAAAAGGTTAAGGCTACAAGCCTTAATTCATTTTTGATGATTTTATTAGAAAAATAAAATATACATGAGTCCTATTCGCATAAAAATATTACTATTTTTATCTTGTATTTAGGCAAGGACTCAGGTAAAAATGCATGCATAAATGAAGTATGAAGTGAACTAAAGTGATATTGGAGTTCAAATCCATGCAAGAATGCAAGTGAAAGCTAACTGGAGGACTAAAATCATGCAAATTATGGAGATCATCATATAGGGATGGAGTTCCAGTTATCTTGGGCAAATTGATAAAAATGAGGTGGTTTTTGCATGCTTGGACCCACTTTTTGAGGGATTTTCAGTTTAGTTTGAGTGCTCCATGGGTCAGTTACGAGTTGATAGCTAGTTTGAGCCTGAGTTCACTCATTTTTGCATGAGTTTGAGCTCTTCTTTTAGAGATTTTTATTTCTACTCAGGATTTTCCTCTGAGTTATCATTTTTTACACTGAAATTGACTTTTAGTTTCACCTTCATGCCTTGGAGAGGCTTATTGTATAAAATGAAATGACTTTTTTTTTTACGAGTTCTTGTTTTTCAGCCTTTGCATTCTACAAAGTGAATTATCATGTAACTCATCTTTTAGTTTCAGATTAATACAACAACAGGTTTACAGGTTTATTTGTGTCATTTTTCAAAGATTCCTTCAATTGTAGTGAAATCAAAAGTCTGCCTTGTCATTATGTTGTTTCTATGAATGATTTGATGAAGTTTTATTGTGTTTAAATATTAGAACCTTTAAAATATTTGTCTCATTTATATTTGCATGCATTCAAATAGTAAAAATCACAGGTCTAAGGTTGTGTAAAAGAATAATATTCTACTTTGCCAAGAAAACCCTATTTTCCTTCAAAGGTGGTTTATTCAAGCCTTACTTAGAATCATTTTTGTGGTCAAACTATTAAAATCGACTTGTGTGGATAGTTCTTCTAAAAATTATTGTGAATCATAGTTGCAAATCTTTATCAATTAGGTGCATCACCACTAGTTTATAGTTTTACATGCATTCATTATACATTTCTATCCCTTTTCCAACAAAAATTACCCAATTTTTAATTAAGAATCATATAGGAACCAGCCTAGAATGTAGAGGTCTATCTTCGCCATAGGAATACTCATAGCCTGAAGATAGTTCCCTTGTTTCAATAGATTGTTGAATTTAATCATTCAAGTGTTCAGGTGCAATTTGATTGACAACAGGACCTAGGAGGGGAGTGATGGCCAAGGAATAATTATGGAGGGGAGGCAAGGAATAATTATAGAGGCACAACCAAAGAATAGTCACCTAGGAGGGAGTTAAGGGTGGAAAATAGATTTGAATAGTTACTTCCTCTTTTTAATCTTAGATCAATAACATCTTGTTCAAAATCTCTCCATCTAGTAGTCTCCTCAAACTGGTCAATATACCCATGGATGGAATTACCATAGAGACATGAGAGGCCATGTTTGAGGGGCAACAATTTAGCCACCGAAGACAACTTAGGACTCTTTCCCCACACCTCTTCCCAAAAATTTATAGCTCTCCCATTTCCCACCTTCCTTTTAGATCCTTGCTACAATTTTTTTATAGTTTTAAGGATATTATTCCAAAAGGTTGATCCTCTTGGTAAGTCTTGAGGGACAACAGGCTACCATGGGGTCATTGCCCATATATTTTGCACTGAGGATGCCCGACTAGTCTTTCTTTCCTTGGACCATGAGCCATCCCATCTTGCTCATCAAGGCCTTATTAAACTCCTTTAATCTCCTAATTCCTATCCCTCCCAATTATTTTTGGGAGCACACTTTCTCCCAACTTACAAGAGAAATCCTTGTTTTCTCTTTCGTTCTTGACCACAAAAAGGGTTTTTTTATTTTCTCAATCTTCCTTATGATGAAAGAAATCATTTTAAAAAGATATAGGTAATACATAGGGACATTTTGGGGAGATGACTTTAGGAGATAAAGCTTACCAACTTGGCTGAGTAATTTTCCCTTCCATCTAGCTAACTTCCTTTGGATTCTCTCAATAATACCATTCCAGAAAGAGTTGGGAGGATTTATATTGCAAAGAGGAAGGCCAAGATAAATATCCAGGACATCAACCATCTGACACCTAATGATTCTCAAAATCTTATCCTTCACTTGTTGAGGAGTATTAAAGAAGTACAGTTTGCTCTTATTATAATTTACAAACTATTCAGAGGAATCAACATATAATAGCCTTCTAATTAGTTGCTTCCACCATAGAAGCATACCCAAAAAGAAAGGTATCATCAATGAATTATTGGTGAGACACAAGAGCCAAAGAAGAAATGGCACAAATCCCATGAAGCTGGCCACATTCAAGATTCTTTAGGATATCTTGGCCCAAAACTTCAACAACTATTATAAAAGGTAAGGTGATAAGGGGCCACATTATTGTAATCCTTTTCCACAAGTGAATTGCTTAGTAGGGACACCATTAAGGAGAACAATATTGCTAGTTGTAGAGACACACTCCTTAATTAATATCAGAAACCTTCCCTTGAATCCAATTTTTTCCAAAGCAACAAATAAGAAATACCAAAAGACCCTATCATAAGCTTTAGATATGTCCAATTTAAGAGCCATACTCAAGGTTTTGGAATGTTCCATATAATGAATCACCTCACGAGAGACAATGGCCACATCCATAATCTATAGATCCTCACCATGAACCCTTTATGGTTTCCATATATCAATTTTTCCAGTATTGGCTTTATCTTGTTGACCATAATTTTAGAGAATATTTTATACACAGTATTGCAAAGACTGATTAGGCGCTAGTCAGACATAGAAATCACATCATTCTTTATGGGGACTAGAACTAAAAAGGTTGAGTTCAATTGTCTTAGGAGTCTTCTAGCCCAAAAGTAGTCTCTACAAGCCAAGAGGAGGTCGTCAGTAATGATTTCCCATAAATATTGAAAAAAAGTAGGAGGGATGTCATTTGGGCCTGGGACCTTGAAGGCTCCAAAGGAGAAGATGACTAATTTAACCTCTTGCAAATACACCCTACATTCCAAAGACTTAAAATCCTTAGGGAGAACCAACTTTGGGATGAATCCCAGTAGAGATTCAAGATCATCATGTGAGGAGTGTTGATTTTCTACCAACATATTTGAAGAAGGCAATGGATTTTGATTCCAAGTGTTTATCTTTAGTAAGGAGGACCCCATTATCCTTAACAAGAGAGTAGATCCTATTTCTTTTCCTATATTTCATAGTTGATTGATGAAAGAAATTTGTATTCTTATCACCTTCATTCAACCACTACACCCTTGAATTTTGTTTCTAGAAGATCTCCTCTTTCCTAGTAACAAAAAACCATTCATTTCTTAATTCCCTTTCTCTTAGAATAGTAGTTTCCTCATCCACCACCCCAACCTCCATCTTGTCTTGGATAGATTTAATCTCTTGGAGGATATTTTTCTTTGTTTGAAATATATTTCCAAATGAAACTCTATTCCAACCTTGGACATTATGTCTTATTCTTTTGAGTTTCAGGGCTATTCAGAACATAGGGATGCCTTGACATGGAAAATTCCACCACTGCTTGATGAGATATTTGAATTTTGGGTGTAGACTCCACATTATTTCATATATAAAGGGAAAGGGGCCAAACTTCCTTGTTTCCTCCCAATTTAAAATTAAGGCACTATGATTTGAGGTGGATCTTGGTAGAGAAGATAATTGAAGTTTAGCCAAGATATCCTAGTCCACAAAAATAAAAAATATGTCCAACTTCACCTGGATAAGATTGTCACCATTACATTTGTTCGACCAAGTGAATTTGGAACTAGGGAGATCCACAACAAGTAGACCTTGATTAGAGATAAAGCTAACAAAATCAAACATACAATAATAGAAGTCATCTAAGCCATCAAGCTTCTCTGAAGGGTATTTAGGGGTGTGTTAAAATCGTAGCAAACATCCACTTCTCATTAAGATTATTAAACATGAGAGCATACAATGAGTTCCATAACTGATTCCTAGAAACTATAGAATTAGGAGCATAGCTATTGACTAGGTGCCACACCATACCATTCCTACTATCTTCAAAAGCAACTTCTAAACAATTTTAGTTACTAAAACCTTCCTTACCAGATAATCTATCTAGATTCCAGAGGGTAGCAATTCCTCCTGAAGCACCATCATCCTCACAAACACAATAATGCACTTTATTCCAGAAAGACTTCACTATAGTATCAAAGATATCCTTCCTCATTTTAGTCTCTTGTATTAAGAGAATATCAATTTTCAGGTCAATAATAGAACTCTTGAGAATATGTTGTTTAAGAGGACTATTAAGTCCCCTTGTGTTCCACAATAAAATCTTCATAACAAATAATAAAAGGGGCAAGTAAAACCTTTCCTTGGCCTAAGGGGAGGAGAATCCCTAATTACTTCTTTGCTTTAATCCCATTAGAAAGCCCCTCCATGGTCCTTTGCTTCCTTGAGGTGATATCCCTTGCTGCTTCTCTAAGTCTAACCTTCGTGTTATTAGCTCTGCCAACTTTTGAGTCGTTCCCCACATCCATTTTCTTCTTCTTGGATTTTCCATTTACTTGAGTCTAGGGGTCTTCAATAACCTTGTTTGTAGGAGGTGAAGAAGGAGCCAACTCTGTGAAACCTAGGATAGCCAGCGACTCTTGCATCTTCACATGTAAAGATTCACAAGAGGTTGAGTCCTTGTTCAAAGAAACATAGAGGTTAAGGCTTTTATCCGAACTTCTGGACTCTGATGGAGAGAGGATGCTCTTCTCCAATACATGTTCCCCATCTGAAACTAAATGACCCACTAGAGAGGAGTGAGTACAAACAATTGTTGATATGAACTCATTGTTCTTTGTTCCAAATTCCTTCTCAAGGAGCCCTTTTGGTGCCTCAACCCTACCCCTAGATGGCTTAAGGGAATTAATAGGGGGAGAGCTAGTAATAGGCTCCTTTTTTTTTGGGAGGCATCTTCTTACATGTGTTACTGATCTAATGACCAAACTTTTGGCAAAGAAAAAAAAAAAACCTTGCATTATCATACTCCAAAACTTGGTTCTATGACCCAAACTTAGACTTCAAAGTGATTGAAGTGGGAAGAACACTATTTACAACAATATTAACACAAATTCTTGTAAAAACAAACCTATATTTCTGCATAGTGACTTTGTCCATAGCCAGTAGGCTTCCAAAGGTGTTGGAAGTCCCTTGAAAAACCTTGCAGTTCTAGAACTCAAGGGGTAAGCTTGGAAGCCTGACCCAAGTAGGAGCAACAAAACCCAAGTCTATCGAGGGGTCCAAGATTGGTTTCCATTTTTAAAGCACCAAACAATTCTTAAAATTCTTGTCAAACACCTAGGGACCACCTATAAGAATAGAGATAAGATCTTCCTGATTGTTAAAGATGAACAAAAAAAGGCCATTTGACATAGCACTCATGCTAGCCTCACCTTTAAGAGTCCAGAACAAATCCATCCACGTGTACCTAATCAATGTTGGACTTATAGGCTAAGAACCTCCAACCAATGACATTTGAAGACTAGTAATAAATTGGTTGATTATTTCATTTGGAATAAGTACTTCCAACCTCTCCATTACATAACACTCCTTTTACTCAAAGGAGGGGAATAAAGACCTTTTTGAAACTGATGAATTTCCCACCAGTTTGTCTGCATATGACTTTTGATTCCTTCTCAACACCAAGGAACTAGCTTCATGATGAATATTTATAGTAACATCATCCTGAGACTTAACACCCACCATAAAAGCTTTAGATATCGAAGAGCGAGTAGTTGGATTTGAGGTGTTGACATTGCCACCTATCAGAGAGGACAAAGTCCTAGAAGGGGACACCAGTTGGGGGCCCCCACCTTGCTTCACCATGGATGGAGCAATAACACAAAAATTTGAACCCCAAAGCGCACACGAAATAACAAAAAATAAAACAAGTTGACCAGAAAAATAAATAGTTGGTATGACAAGAGGGAATGTAACATAAACAAATTTACGTAGACAAATTATCATATTAACAAGTTAAATAAAAAAATTTGAAAATTTACTTGTGTGCACTCTTCACTGACCCATGAACCAATCAAACCTTACATGATGCATGCAAGAGGTTATCTGTCTGTTGGTGCCACCACTAAGGGATAAAGAAGAATTTTTGGAATAGGTGGTGGATGGGTTTTTACCATCCTCCATGCAATAAATATGAGGTAAAACAATACTTTTTGAAGGAACTCTATTGTGATTTTTTTCTCAATCAAATCCCAAATTACTTTGACATGCAGGACTTCCAAGGTAGAGGTGGGGGCTTTACACATAACAAAGTGGGGCTCAATGTGACTTGAACTAGGCACCAAGACCATTAGCTAGACCAGAGTTAGAGAATGTGACTATCCCTTTTGTTATGAAGGAGGGTGTTGAGGTGGAGAACTTAGAGTCCATTAGCTCACTCACTCAGACCCTTATACAACATACTTGGCCTATAGTACATGCTAATGCAAGCGAGTCTTCTAGGCATTGAGTTTTACCTTGTGTATGTCAATCTTGTGGATCTCTCTGTGTTTAAAAGTTCAATATTCTTTTTCAAAATAGGTTCACTTAATTGGTTGTCATAATTATTTTCTTCAATCTAGTTAATTTTAGCTAGTAAATATGTCCCACTTATAATTGCCATAAATTTTTTCATGATGGAGATGCTCTTCCCAAATTTCCTTTTTCTAACTCCCCCACTAATTTTCAACTCTTTAATTCCAATTCTTTCCATAATTACCAATTTTAACTCCTCATTTGTGATTCCCCCATTAATATTTTGTCATGGAATTTTTTATAATGAAGATATAAATGCTTTGGGAGTCACATATTTCCTCTTCGAGAAACCCAACGACTAATAATATTTCAATATTTAATTGCCTCAATCAATTTGGGTCAATGATTAAATATTAATTGAAAGAATTTTCCTATTAATTTCCCCTTAGCCCATAGAAAATATTCAAATGGACTTTTTGTCCACAATTTTTTTTTCTTTTCTTTTCGCAAAAGGCTAATAGCCCATATATTATATTAATAATAATAGTAAGTAATTACAAAAGTTCCCAAGAGGGCCTAATTACAAAAGTTCCCAAGAGAGCCTAATTACAAATGAAATTAGTTAAAAAAGGAACATTACAAAATAATAGTCACAGTGTAGGAAATATTAATTAAATTAATGCCTAGGTGGACTTGCTTAACAATTTTTTGTTATACAATTTTCCTTTATTTATATGTCACAAATAACAATGTATATCTTTGAATTCATAATTTTGTAACATGTAGTAGACTTTATTTAGAAAACACTAAGATTTTAACTATTCCTATATATCTGTTTGTAAATTAATTTTTGTATATAGTAAATTGCTATTGATTATTTAAATTTCATCTAATACCAAAGCTAATTTTTATCAATCCCCTTTTAATTGGGTTCTACAAACTGCAAGCTAAGAGAAATAGATAATTCCATTCATCCATTTGTATTTGAGATACACTTTTCTATACTATGTTGTCAATATTTGCAAAAATGGTAGTGGTACCCTAACTTTAGAATGATAAGGGCTCCTCTTTCTCCAAAGTGGTTTTCTCTCTTCTCATTGAAAATTTGAGAACTACTTGTAGGCCTAAATTTCTACTTGCTTAAGGGAAACTATGCTTAAAGCTCTAGGAGTAACCCTAACATACATGGAAAATTCCCACTACCTCCTCTAATTGATCATGCTTGATGATAGACGATCCCTCAATTTGAATTTTAGGAGAATCCATGTTAAGGGTTGTCTTGACCTCCTTGATAGGTACAATAAGACCTAGGAGCATGTATCTTCTTACACAAACAAGTTGCATGGATTAGAATTAGAATAATCATCAGTCCAATCATGCCCATATAAAAGGTAACATGTAATAAGAAAGAACATGGATGATAAAAAATAACTAACAAGTACACAAATCAAAGCTCCCAATGTTGTAACATGGGCTCTAATACCAAATTTAATGTCCCAAGTTTCTACCCAAGAAATTAACAAATGAAATATTTTTTATGTTACAAATGTGACCTCAACATACCATATTGCACACTTAGTCACTCATTAAATTGTGGCATAATAACACAATGACACTCAAGAAATGCACACCAATGCACCAATTATGGTGAAATAATTAGAATAATTACACAAGTACAAGATAAGGTCTAGTGGAGGTGTGGAGTTTCTATGCAACTTTGAAACTCTTACTCAACCTCTACTTTCTACCCACTTCCTTGCATTGTAGAACTTTAGACCCTACATGCAACTTTGCAACCTTACAAGTTACTTACTAATCTTTGATATTTGTATTTTTTATTTCTTGGAAATATTCAAAGTTCTAATACAACTTTTCAACACTTATAAATTACATCCAACCTCCAATTCTTGCAACCTTTCACTCTTGTAAAACTTTAGAGTTTGAATGTAACTGTGTAACCCTTATAAACTATAATTTTCCAACCTATGATTCTTGAAAATAGAAACTTTGTGAACTTTTATAACTTTGATGCAACTTTTAAACACACTCAAGTTATATCCTAGGTTCTAATATTTGATAATTAAATCTTTATAAGCTTTCCAAGCTCTAAAATACATTTTTAACACTTACAAATTATATACCAAGTTTTAATATTTGAGAAATAAATCTTTGTAGAGTTTCAAAACTCTAACACAACTTTCAAACACTTATAAATTGCATCCCAAATTTTGAATTCATAAAAATTAAGCTTTGCAAACTTTTAGAACTCTGATGTGACTTTGAAACACTTAAAAATTGCATCCCAACTTCCAATTTTTGACAACTTAAGCTTTGTTAACTTTTAGGACTCTAGTGCAACTTTACAACACTTGCAAATTGCATCTAAAGTTCTAATTTTTTATAACATTCTTTTTAATGGAACTTTAGAATTTTCATACAACTTTGCCACAATTAGAATTTATAATATTCCAACTTTTAATTTTTCAGTTGCAAGGTCAATTGTTTCTAAAAAGAAAGTGTGGTTTTATGATCTTACATGCTATTAAAAAAATGATTTGGGCAAGTATTTAAGCATGATTTTTTTGCATTAGCCAAACAAGAAATCCCAAAAACCTCATTAACTATATAAACCAAGTGTCCATTTCAACATGCCAATGTAGGTCTACACAGTTGAAGGAAACAATAAAACATGCAAAAAGGGAAAAAATTAGACTCAAAATTTAATGTTTCAACCTAGATTTTAACAACACAAATAAATCACATATATATCTTAATTACATATTCATTTCCACAATAAATATAAACATGTTATCAAATCATGTTCATTGGATTTAATTGAACATGACAAATTAAATGCATTACACATTGCATATTTGACTCCCAAGTCATGTAATACCAAAACAAATGGAACCTACACCACATATATGAGTAGATTGTAATCCATTATATGAATATTTGTAATTAGAATTACAAATTTTTAATTACAAGCATTAAAATTTCCCAAATTACACATTCTCAACAATAGATACAAAGTGACACTTTGATACGTCTAGAAGGTCCATTTTTTTTGCATGTTCTCCAAGTTACTTAAGAGGATTTATGGCGCCTACGAGTGAATCAAAACAATAATGGGTAACCCTTAGGCCCCAACCCTTTGTATTAGGAGGCAATTGACCAAGTAGTCATTCAATATGCACATCAAACATAAGATGTATAAAACTTGACTATCTCAATAAAAGTATCAAAACAATAATATACACCATATAAGGATACCAAAACAATATCAATAAAGAACACACTAATCAATGCATAATCACACACTCATTGTATTCATAATCCAACAAACAGAAAGAAATATTATAGGTACTTGATGGAGTGCAATCACATGATTCTAAGGATTGGTTCCTTTTCATCCATGATCATGTGCCACATTATATCCACATAGGCACACAAAAATGAACTTGTGGGTTAATCATAATAATGCTTTAACTATGTAAACCCATTTATTTTAGTTATTATTTTCTCTTTACCTTGTGTTTGCCTCATCATAATTTGCATTGCAAATGGATGGGTGTGAGAGTCCACTAAATCCAAGCCTAGAGTCCTCACATCTTAAGACCACATAGATAAATATAATATAGACATGACACAAAAATGATTTGATCATTGCACAACTATTTATCCCATTTTCATGAAATAATATCATTTCCACAATATACAACATAAAAATAAGTTTGAAGATTCAAGATTTCTTTTTGGAAAACACACAAACTTATAATTTTTAGATTTTAATGGTGGATGATTCATACCCTCTAGAAAATTTTCAAACTTAAAATTTTACATTTTCAAGAATATTCTTTTGAAGGCAAGGGCATGTAAAACATACTTTTCCAATCACATAAAAATATTAGAAAATTTTGCCACAATTTTAACATAAAATAAAAAATTCAAAAAAATATAAAAGAGGATATTGCTAAATAGATTCACACACAATTTAAAAATCCCCATCCTAACAAATTCTAAAGAAATAATGCCATATGTAGTGGTATAAGGTGGGCATGGCCAAAGCATGAATGTTTACTCTTAATGCATGAAATTAAAAGAGGAATACCTCCAATCCAAGCTCATACAAATGAAATTGGCACAAATCAACAAACTAACAATCCTTCCTTCAAATCTTTAGAAACAAGCCACAAAAGAAAATCCCAAATCCTTTCAATATGTATTATACTTCAAACAAGAGGAGAAAAAAGTCCAACAAAATAATAATCAACCTTCAAAAAATGATTTTTTTTCTTCTCTTTTATACAAAACCTTATAATTCAAAAAACATTTTTTCCATTTCACATTGAAAACCACTTTTGTTTTACAAATAATTTGAAACTGACATATTTTTTATAATATTTAAAAGAATGATTAATGCGATTCCATTTAATATTCCTTTCACATATATATCCAAAAATATCTCATAAATCTCAATCTACATGTCAATTCATCTTACATTAATAACACTTTCCAATTTATATTAGATAATTTTGCATCTACGTAACATCAAAATGACTCATTCTTCCATCAAAATCACTTTTCTTTTATTTAGAATTGCATTTTAATAATTATACTTTCCAATTGTTATTTCACCGACATTCATTTATCCCACTCCCACCTCTTTGAAAATACAATCCTCTTCCTCCACCTCTTCAATTCTCTTCTAGATTCTATCTTTCACAACTCAATTAAAAATATTAAAAAAAATTACCACTAGATAAGGACTTATTCTAAAGAACAATAAAAAACACTTTATTTTTACTACCTTTAAAATTGCAATAATTTTAATGATTTTTTTATAATATTTAATAGAATGATTAATGTGATTCCATTTAACATTCCTTTCACATATATATCCAAAAATGTAACTCAATAAATCTCAATTTACATGTCAATTCATCTTACATTAAGAATACTTTCTAATTTATATCAAATAATTTTACATCTTCAATTACCTAATGTAAGATCCAAATGAACTCATTCTTCCATCAAAATCACTTTTCTTTTGTTTAAAATTACATTTTAATAACTATACTTTCCAATTGTTATTTCACCGACATTCATTTATCCCACTCCTACCTCTTTAAAAATACAATCCTCTTCTTCCACCTCTCTTTTACTTTTCTAGATTCTTATCCTTCACAATGTCTCAATTAAAATTAGATGCACGATAAAAATACCTGTACAATAAAAAAACACTTTATTTTTTACTACCCTTAAAATTGCAATAGCTGTAATGATTTCTCCCGTCTTATTCATCAAGGTGGCAGATTTTAAATTGCTTTTATCGCAAACTCGTCAAGTACGTCCTTGTTCTCTGGACCACCGCTGAATTCGACCCGCCACCCTTTACTTTCTTTTCCGCGCTGCTTCTTTTTCCTCTCAGGTACAATTCCTCCAACCAACCAACAGTTTTAATATGGATAGTATTATATTGGAAAATGCAGCGTATTGAGAGCTTAATGGCGGACATTTGTCTTCAAGTGTACTATTCTACGATGGCTTCTTGAGCACCCTTTTTAATTTTTCTACTCTCCTTACTGGCAGACATCATCTATGCTTTGCGAGAAGTGCAGGTAAGCTAACGCCTACTGCGGCGTATTTTCTTTAGCAGATTCATTCTGATATATATAGGGGGAAACTATTTAAGGATATATTGTCTGTAAAATGGTTCTATAACCATATATAGATTCTGATTGAATAGACAAACTTAGATGACAGGGTTTTTTTTAAGATAACTCTCTCATGATACCTGGTGTTGGAATAAATTATTTTCTATTTGCTAGGATGTAGAAAGGTCTGTGGGCACAGACCAGTAGGAACTCTCACGCCATCTCCAGCCGCCAAACGGCGTCTTCAAGCGCCCCACGTTGTTCTCGCCATGCTCTCTCACCTGTAAACTATAAATGTTGTAGCTCACACTCTGCTACTGTAAATCCAACATTTATCATGTATTCTCCTATAAATTAAATGTGTTTAAACAAGTTCTTGTAGCACTCCAATTCACTGGTTTTCTCCTTTGTTTGTCTGCTCTGTCATTACCTGGCTGAAGGTATTACAGCTAGTTTGCTTTAATAAGTCGTAAAGGAGTTAATGTTTTAGCTTTCTAACTCCAGAAAGGGGTCTCTTTCCAATGCTAGGGGAAGTAAGATAAATTAAAGGGTTTTACTAAACATTATTATAGGGTTATCAAATTTTACGAACGGAAATCAAGAACTCCTGACCGGGGCGGGCTTTATGAGCGGAAATCAAGAGCTCATGGTCGGGGCGGGCACATCTTGCTAATTTGTGGGAAATACTGGTTGTTGAGGTGTTTCGGATTAGTCTTCGGGTTTCTTAGCAGCGGAAGGCGAGGATTCAGAGGCTTCTGCGGCAAGATCGGAGGTCTAGTTGTAGCAGTTTGTGAATTTCAGGGGAGGTTGGGCTTCGGTGCTTCTGGCCGATTCCCCTATCAATTTCAAATTTTCAGTTTTACCGAACTACTAAATAAATATCAATTTCAAATTTTCAGTTTTACCGAACTACTAAATAAATCTCTGTATCGTAAAGTGCAAATGTCTGCACTGTTTTGGCCTTGAGTTCTGTATTTTTTTGTTTTATTGTTGAAAACGTCAAACATTATTTTGGAGAATGAAGTTATGATTTAATGTTTTCCTTGTGGATATTGCTTCATTTGATTGACTGTTAGTTAAGTTTAGTTTGAAGCACTTGAAATGGACACTGAGAATTAATTTGTTTGTAAGGGAAGGCCTAGGGTTGTGAATGATAGGATTATGGAGGGCTTTCGGTCCAATCCTGAGCCACCCATTTTTATATGCGTCTAAAAGATATAGAAGAAAAAACGTTTTGTGAGATGTCTGTTATTTGTACTGAATCACAACCTTTGCCAGCAAGCTCACCAAGTTATAGTGGCTAGGATGTCTATTCTGGTGGGATTGAACCTGTGGCTTGTTGACCACTGACATTGTAATGGCAGTTGCACTGACGAACAGATTGATATTGGCTTTCTGATTGAAGCTATTTGGAAATCTGGATGCTTTTAGAGAGAATCTTTCTTTGTTGAGTTGGCGAGCGCAGTCCTTTATTGAATAAATAGGGAATAAAGATTTTATATTTTAAAGCTATAAAGACAGTTTAGTAAACAAATAGAGAAGCATACAATACATTTACAAATAGAGACATGCAAAAAAAATAAAGCAGTCCAATCTGCTGAAAAAACTGGTGAATATGAGAATAAGATTGTGCTTGATTTTCTGTTGTTTAACAGTTAGCCACATTGCAGGCACGCTTAAGACATACTTTTATTTTTTGTTGAGAGTCCAAATTTGTTCCAAGAAGCGCCAATTTCAAGGATCCCCACACTTCTTGGGTGTCAATTACTTCAGACAATGGAGTTTAAAGTACTTTTCAAGGCCCTGAAGGGCCTAGTGAAGTATTTTCTTAATTAAGATGGCCATTTAACATTTTTAAGAATTGGTCATTGATTGAGAGACAAGCATATGCAGGATGTCACATATAAGTGCACAATTCTATAGAATCCTTTTCAGGCCATCGTTCATTTTTTAACGCTGAAATTTGCCAACAGATGGCAATTTATGCCAACTTCCTTGATATCATTTTCACATGACCCAGGTACATCCCTTATTTAAGGCACATCTGACTTCAGGAATGTATTCTTGCTCATAATGGATTTCAAATTTGACTGAAGCATTTTCTTAATTAAGATGACCATTTGATATTTTTAAAAATTGGTCGTTGATTAAGTGAGAGGCAAGCATATGCAAGATGGTATAAAAGTGCATAATTTCATAGAATCCTTTTCAGGCCGTTGCTCAATTTTTAAAGCCAAATTTACCTATAGATGGGAATTTACGCCAACTACCTTCATATAATTGTTATGTGACCCAAGTACATCCCTTTAAGGCACATTTGACTACAGGAATGTATTCTTGCTTATAAGGGATTTCAAAATTCACTGAATGTAGACACTGTGTTACAAATTGTATCCTGCATTAATTAAGTTTGATCTGATTGGTCACATTTAGACATGGTGGAAAAGCCAATTGAACTTAGCTGGTTCTATATGCTGCACAATATATCAAATCAATCAGGGTAGCAGTTTCAAACACTTCATCTTTGGGCTTGAATTAGCTAGTGTTTTGTAATACATTTGTAGATGTGGCAAAATGAATAAACTCAAACATTCTCCTTGTATATTGTGTAAATGTTTAAGAAATTCACTATCTGATTCTTGAGAATAAACAGTTTTCTGATTGATGTTGGTAAAGCCATGTATAGAAAACATTTCTCCGAATCCATTCTCTGTTTTGTTGTCCATTGCTCACTCCTTGAAGCACTATATTAAAAAGAGAAATGGTATTGTAGAGCCATGAGAGGGTCATTATTGTTTTCAGGTGCTCTCAGTTTATTGTTATGAAACTTAACTTGTGATGTGATCCTCCGTACTCAATAATAATGTTGACCAGCAGAAAACAGATTTAAATGAGATATTTTATATGGTCATTGTTTTCTAATTACTGGCCATACATAAGCTTTTAAGCTTCATCATCTTTCTGCTGCTTTAAGACAAGCATTGCATTTGATTTTACAGGGGAATACATGAAAACAAATAAGGATTTGGATTCCGGATCTGAATATTAAGTAGCAGCCTCAGTTTTCCTGCTTAGTTAAATGTGACCCAATTCAGACCAGGTTATCTTCCAGCCACACCTGCTTGTTCCTGCTGCTTACCACCTACTGCTGTGGAATTTCTTTTACTCGATGGAAAGTTTTTGTGATAATAATTTTTTAATCTGGTTCAGTTGACGCCATTTATTAGTAATTGTCATCAGCTGACTGCAATTTTGAGCAAGGTCTTCCATTGACAGGGATTTGTGCATTTATTTGCACTTGAAAAAGATTGAATTTTGTTGATCAATGCAATTTTTTAACCAAGTCTTTTATTTTTTTTATGAATATATATTTAACTTTGCATTAATTTAAAGAAAAGTACAATATTCCCAAAAAAAGGGGAGGGTGGTAGAGAGGCAAACCCACGAGTCCAACAAAAGGGCCAAGTCCTAAAACAACATTACAGAAAAAAACTAAGCAGCCATGGCTATGCCAAGCGAAGGAGGATCTTTATAATCAGAATTCCCCCAAACATCACGGGGGTAGAGTCATCAATTGGATCCCAACTAGTGAGAGCATCGTCTTCAGCATTCTCCTCAAGAGGTGGCTAAGTGTGAATTGGGGAGATGGCAAGCGGCATACGTGGAAATTTGTTGGTGTCTGGCCAGCCAGTCAATGTCCCGCTGAGGGGAAGGCAGACGTGAGGGCTGAGTCCATCATCCATGGGCAACATTGTCCCTAGGATTTTGTGGCATAGGACCCATGCAAGTGAGACTCATGATCACTTTGACTATTTCGTTTGGATGAGTGGCTATGGCCACACCGACGCCCATGAGGAGAAGTAGAGTTGGGAGGAATCTAGGCAACAGTGCAAGGGGCATTACCCCATTGGTCCAACAACTCCCAGAGATGTGATACTTCAAGTGCAACTTTACTAGCTTGCATTTGAATTTACATAAGAACATTAGAGCAAATCATAGTTTTAGTATACAAAGAAAAGCATTTATCAGCAATATTGCGACTAAACAACGTAGCATTTATATCTTTCCAAATACTAAATAAAATTTCCACCCTGAAAGTGTGCCATATTTGGGTAAACTTGTGAGGGAGATTAGGCCAATTCCCAATAAGAACCATATGCCATGAGAAGGGAGTAGGCCTAAAGGGCCTAAAGAAGTCATGGATTCAATTCCAGGCTTCTTGAGCCTAAGGAAAAAACCAAAAGAGGTGCTTGAGGGACTCAATTTGGCCACAAAAAGGGCAATTCGGAGTGGGAATGCTCATGTGAGTGAGATGGGTCCCCATAGGAAGACCTTGGTACAATAGACACCAAGCAAAGTGAGCTAGTTTAGACTCTAGCATAGCAACCCAAACACCCTGGAATTGTTTTTGCTAGATCTTGCAGAGGATTGCAATTGCAAGCAAAAGTTAAGTCGATCAACCATATGCAAGTGAGGAGAGAGCCAAGAGTAGCCCTTAGATGGCCTATAACTCCAAAAAGGAGTATTTGGAAACCATTCTAGTCCTTTTGCCAAGGTTTGAAGCGACTGCGTAATGTTCCCTTTAAAGTCAGTGGTTTGGGGTTAGCTTATGACTACGGTTCCCATCGCCTAGTGAGACATTTAGGGAACCCATTGGGGAGATTCAGGCTCTTCAGTTGGTGTGATGTTTCATTCTAGCTTATTCAACTCAGTGTTCTAGCATTCGGTTGGCCATTCAAAGGCTTTTTAGGAGTTCACCTTTGATACTTGCTATTTATAGTAAGTAATATTAGGCTCTGTGACGACATACCTGCAGTTGGTAATTGTGATAGGATACTCTCTGCAGATTATTGCAAGACTTGTGCTAGGAGTTATTGAATTAATAAGTCGTGTTACTTTAATGATATTCTATTATTAAAGTGACTTATTAATTTAATGTTATAAAATTACGTTGATAAAGTACTTTATAACTTGATTGTTAAATAAAGTAATAAGGTGACTTAATTAAAAGAATGCAATTTTTAGTCACTTTATGAATATTTAAGTGAAGGGGGCACTTTTGAAGACAAAAGATAAAATATTAAAACATTATGCAAAGGCAAGTTGGCGTGGGTTTTTGAGTGGCAAAGATATTAATATTTTATTGTTGAAAAAGCGAAACCCTAATCTTGGGTGTGGATTTTGGCAAAGGCATAAGGAGAGAATAGAAGATTGTTTTCCATTACCGAAGATATTTTTTACAAAATAATGGTTGAGCAACAGATTTGCAGGTTTGAAGCTTCAAGATGATCAAAGGATGAAAACCCTCGATTAGGACGGGATCTACAGGTGTGAAAGACTGTCCAAGGGTTCTAGATTGAATGGTCTCCATCAGAGGTCATTATCAGAGCATCTCATAGATCCACTTAGCATTTCTTTCAGCAATTATAGCTTATATCAGCAAGTTTGAATAAAAAAAAAGTCATTCTCAATATTGCATCAAAGGCTGTACTATTCAGGAGACACAAGGAGAGGTTTTGAGCTTGTATTTGACAGAGTTTATTCTCCAAGCCAAGGCGTCCAGATCTGCAAAGGAAAACGTGGTTTTTTCAAGCAGCAAAAACAAGCATTTAATTGGCACGTGGGAGCTAAGAAGCCGTACTAGGTAAAGGATATAGCACATGTGAGTTTGGGAGGCAAATGCCTTGCTTTTGGGGTTGTAGATTATTTGTTTGGAGGCCTCCAACATCACTCATCACACCAGCATCAAAACGAACATGAAAAACGTGCAAACTAAAGCATGGCCTCCTTGCCTTTAACTGCCGTGTAAAAACCAAGGTTCCAAACTATTGCATTTTGGCTTATGGGTATGATCTTATTATGTTCTGAATAAATAAATATTACTGGGTTTTCAATTATTTACGCAATTTCCCTTTCGTTATTGTTTTATGCAATTTGTTGAAATTTTCGGCACTGCCGTTGACACCAAAAAAACAAAAAACTCAGAATTTAATAGAAAACTCAAAGTTAGTTTTGAAACCTTGAGGGGACATTAGTGGTATCAGAGCACAAAAATATCTTGCCATCCTATGTAGTTAATTCATGAGTGAGAAAGAACAAACTTATCACAGGGGTTCACGGTTGTGGCAACCTTTGCAGGTGCCAGAGGGTGAAACTATCTCAGAGGTTTTAGGTATCCATAATTCTCCAAAGATACCAAGGAGTCTATCCAGTGATAGTGAAAGTATTCCAAGTGCAATGGGAGATAGAGACAAAGCACATGTTGGTTCCATTAGCCCAGATGCTAGGAGAGAGAAGAAGTTTGATACTATGATGGATATGTTGGTCGAATTCTTGCACAAGATGAACTAGGTTCCTAATCCTGGTCATATAGGACAACATAATAATTCTAGTAGTTCTAATGCATAGCCTAAGGACAGGCCAAAGATTTCACTCAATATGACATCTAGGCCGTTGTAGCCTACATTTACACACAGGATTGAGACCCTTGTTTGTCAGGAACGACCTCTTGAGCAACCAACAAAAATGGTCGATGAGGTTAGGACTGGCCATGTAGAATACACTTCACTTCCTCCCGACATCAGGAACATGTTGACATTTGACCAATTCTTGAACCAGAGGAGACAGAGGGCAGTGGTAGTTGGTAGACTAGAGACTAGAGCACCACAGGGTACTAGGGATCTCCAACAGGGGGTGAGCAAGAGGCAATTAGGTTTGCCACACTACATCTGGATGGCATAGCTCACGAGTGGTAGTACCACGGTTTGGTTACTATGTGTAACGAACACACTTGTACGATAAAATTAAAACTTTACAATTCATACATAAAAGTAAGAACAATACCATTTTGAACAAACAATTTCTTTTCAAAACATAAATGAGAAACATTTATTGCATCTATAAACTATTTCATTTCAAATGAAATTACAAAGCATGATGAGAAACATACATACATAGCCCGTAGGCTTTTGACACCAATAGAAATAAGAAGGTCCAGGAATCCGTCCTGTCAAGCTTTGGAGCATCCGTCGGGTGTTCGTGGAGGAGAAACATCACTCGAGCGTTTTTCCGCCAACCACGGACTTATAATGCGGTCCCCCGCACGATCATTTTTCAATGAACGGCCCTCCCTTCGAAGAAGAGATTGGTTGGGTAACCTTTAATGACTACCAACTGGACATAGTGCTGTGATTCTACAAAACTAGCTTTCGTGCTAACGGCAAATCACAAACTAGGTTGTATTTCGGAATCACGGTGAACTGACAGTGTAGTACAACAACTAAATGGTTCCTTACACTACTTTGGCCAAAGTGTTTACGTTCAACGAAGAACATAGGTCATATGTCACATTCACTAGCCAGGTTCAACTTGACTTAAGGCTATCTTAGTTCTACGCGTAGGTTGGTCTATCGGGGTAGTCCGTACCCTAGACTTCCTACAACATTTTACTACGGGTATAATGAATCTATTTAACAAGTTACTACAACTGACGCCCTAATTCAGGATATACACATCCTAGGGATACAATAACTTGATTAAGTTGTTTGTATTAAGTTGTAGAGTATATTTTGCAAATATTCCTGACTCAACCCTAGTATCTAATATTTAAACACAAGCATATGCTCATTATACAGAGCCACTAAAACTCAATGCAGTTTGCTTTCCATTAACCAATGTAACGTATACATCAATGACAACAAAAGCCAAACAAAAGCCATGACAAGACTAAATTCATGATAATGGTTAAGAAACTATTATTCTTTTAGTTCAATCTTGAGATAATCATATTCATTTCTTTCTAGCTATGGCTAAATTTCAGAGAATTATCAGATTAACATAAAAAGTAAGAGTTTAGCATGCCTGCTTTAGCTTTCCACAAGTTGGGAAGATAACTCCTTCACTGGCCTCTATTCAGACCACTTTCAGCTTGGATTCTTGAAACCAAAAGCTCAACACAGTAACAGTGTAATTCCCAGTTACTCCTCTTTTATTCAAAGCTTAACCAGCAATTTAAAATTCTGCTCTTATGATCAGAAAACACCTTTCCTTAACAAAATACTTCACAAATTCTCTACTATGGCGAATTCTCTCTTTTGCTATGAAATGCTCAAGAACTTGATTGTAAATTCGTGTGCCTAAGAATGCCAAAACGCAGGTATATTTATAGGTTCATTTTAAAACTGATTTCCACCTTCTATGGCGCCAGGACTGCCAGCAGGTTGAAGAATATTTCAAACTATAAACGTGTATCAAATTGGTGAGGGTTTCGACCTCCATGTTTGACAGCAAGAAGTTCATTTTAATTCGAATTTGTTTCAGGCTGTTAAAACTGTGACAACTTTCAACTGGCGCGTTTTTACAGTTAGGTTAAATGCCAAGTTTCATTTCTGACTTCTTCCTTGCTCAAATGGCGTACAGATTTCCTCTTATTCACCAAGCAAGAGATGAATCGGCCATTTTTAGACGTCTGGCCCTAGTCGCGCGGGTTACCTGCGCGTTTTTCATTTTCCCTTCTGCATTTTCGCGTTTTTCTTCTTTATTTCGCTTTGGTAAAACTTTAATATTTTAATAGATTTTTCAAAGTAAATATGGCGCATATATGCAGGCTCATATTTGAAGATTAACACTTCAATGAATACATTTAGAAAAATTCGCGTTTTCTTATCAATTCGTGATTTTTATGAAATCCGCGATTTTTAATTTCTTCCCAGATTTGCATTCGTGCTTTACAATGTTTTACTTTTATTTCATTTGATTTTGACCAATCTTTTATTTAAATATATTTGTTTATTATATTAAAATACTTACATAATATAGTTTATGCATAATTATTTAAATTATCAATTTAAATAATATTGTATACATTTTAAACTATATTATATTAATATTTTAATATAATATTAAATATATTGAAATACTTAACATTATATTAATACATATATATTCATTTACATTATACATTAAACATGTAAATTAATATATATGTATTCGTATAATTTCAGAGACAAGATATCATTACAATATCAAATTCATTTATCTTGTTAGCCGTGGGTATGTATACTTGTATATATATCTGTATATATACTACATGTATAAGTATCCATAAATACATTTATATCGACACATACGTATGGCATATCCATCTGCTTAATACGTTTGTATTGACATGAATGTACTTATGGGTACTTGTACATATCGTATTCGTATGTACAAATACACATATCCACCTCTAACCAGAACTTATCAGTTATAAGGTTATATTGGCATGCATCACTTGTTTACACATTCAGAAGAAGACACGACTCCTAATGATACGAGACAAGCCTACGGATGACTTACCTTTAACCAGAAACAATGACTTAGCTTACTCAGTTCTAAGGCTTGTGTGTGTATGTCCAGTTGGTATCCATTACTGTTTACCCGACCAAGTTCTTCCCCGAGTGATATCTCTCCTCTGTCTCGAGGTACGAACCTGTCTCCTGCAAATCATGAGATGACAACGGAAATCAATTGCTCAAAACCAAGGTAATATACATTAAGCATTGTAATAGGTTAGAACAACATTATTCCATAACTCAATATGCTAATTTCATTCAAGAATTACAATAACAGAAGCATCAGATAAAGAGACAATCATTTAGGATACATCCAATTGATCACAAGAACATTTCACTTTATTCAACAGAAAGATTCAACATTTACAATGTACATCCTATGAATAGTAGCTATACAATCGGGGTGTAACATACTCCCCCCCTTATGATTCATCGTCCCCGATGAACAAGGTATTATTTAAAGCATAAAAACAACAAAACACTACTTTATTCACCATTCTTGAATGCCTCAAGAATGTCAGGAAATTTTCTCCGGATTTCCTCATAGTCTTCCCAGGTAGCTGAGTCCTCAGTATATTGATCCCACTGGACTTTACATTGAGAGACTTCTCTGTTCCGTAAGCGTAGCTTGCGGACTTCAAGCACTTTAATAGGCTCGAGCATTACTACCCCGGGATCCTTTACCTGTAAAGCAGTCCAATCAATAACATGGTTATCACCTGGTATATACTTCTTAAGGTAGGACACATGGAAGACATTATGCATTCGAGCAAGAGCAGGTGGTAATGCAATTCGATAGGCTACTGGGTTTACTTCTTCTAAAACCTCAAAAGGTCCAACATAACGTGGAGCTAATTTGGATGACTTTACAAATTTAATGGAGCTTTTATGAGGCTTGACTCTTAACAAAACCTTATCACCTATGGCAAAATTTCGAGGTACTCTCTTTGCATCAGCATAACTCTTTTGTCGACTGTTAGCTTCGGCTAACCTTTGCTTTATACTCTTTACTTGCTCTTCCATTTCTGCTAACATTACGGGTCCAAGACTTACTCGATCCTCAAGTTTATCCCAACTTATCGGAGTTCGACACTTTCGACCATACAAGGCTTCAAACGGAGCCATTTTAATTGCAGAATGGTATGAATTATTGTAGGCAAATTCGACTAAAGGTAAATAGTCTTCCCACTTATATTGCTGATCCATGCAATATACTCGAAGTAGGTCTTCTAAAACTTGATTTACTCTTTCAGTTTGCCCATCCGTTTCCGGATGATATGCTGAGCTGATATTTAGCTGAGTTCCGAGTGCAGAAAATAAGGTTTGCCAAAACCTAGAAGTAATTCTTGCATCCCTATCAGAAATGATCTTTTCAGGTATCCCATGCAATCTGAATACTTCTTGCACAAATTTCCTTGCAATAACTGGTGCTCCATCAGTTAGATTTCCAGGTATAAAGTGAGCTACTTTAGTCAGCCTATCAACCACTACTAGTATGGTATTGTGCTTATTTCTGGACATAGGCAATCCTTGCACAAAATCCATACTTATCACTTGCCACTTCCACTCTGGAATATCATGTGGGTATAGCAAACCGGCTGGATGATGATGCTCAGCTTTTACTCGTTGACATTCCAAGCATTTTGCAACATAATTAGCAGCATCTCCCTTCATTCCTTTCCAGAAATATAATGGCTTAACATCGGCCATCATTTTTGTTACCCCTGGATGACCAGAATATGGAGCCTCATGTGCTTCTTTCCACACCAAATTTCTTAAGTTGCTTATGTTGGGTACATACATCCTTCCTTTATACCTAAGCATTCCATTTGGTTCAAACTTGAAACCATCATACCTTGAATCTTCAGGATTCTTTTTAAGTGCTTGCTTAACTTGCAAATAATATTCATCTTCCGCACATTTCTGGAGCACTAGGTTTTTAAAATCAGTATGAATTGCAACCATAGAAGCTATATGGCGTCTTCGACTTAATGCATCAGCAACCCTGTTTTCTTTTCCTTTGATGTAGCTGATATTGAAATCATAATCAGCAATCAACTCCAACCATCTCCTCTGTCTGGCATTTAGATTTGGTTGAGTAAAAAGGTATTTTAAACCATTATGATCAGTTTTCAACTCAAAGGGTTTCCCAAGCAAATAGTGTCTCCACATTCGCAATGCATGAACGACAGCTGCCAACTCTAAATCATGCGAAGCATAATTTATCTCATAAGGTTTTAGCTTTCTTGACTCATAAGCAATTACTTGATTATCTTGCATAAGTACTCCACCAAGTCCTTCTCCGCAAGCATCAGTGACAACTGTGAAACTCCTTTCAGGATCTGGCACTTTCAGAATTGGTGCGGTAGTTAGTTTCTCTTTGAGTAGGTCAAATGCCTTTTGACACTTCTCATTCCAATCAAATCTTTTTCCCTTTTTCTGTAGAGAAGTTATAGGAAAAGCAATCTTGGAGAAGTTTTCAACAAACTTCCTATAATAACCTGCTAGTCCCATAAAACTTCTCACTTCAGGTACATTCTTAGGTACAGGCCACTGAGTTATTGCTGCGATCTTAGCCGGATCAACTTCTATTCCCTCAGCTGAAATTACATGTCCCAAGTAATGCACTTTATGTTGGAAGAAGGTACACTTGGATAGCTTTCCGTACAACTTATGCTCACGCAAACGTTGTAGAACCATTCCTAAGTGCCGATTGTGTTCTTCTTCATTTCTAGAATAGATTAATATGTCATCTAGAAACACCAATACAAACTTGTCCAAGTAATCTCTGAATACACTATTCATAAGGTTCATAAATGCTGCAGGTGCATTTGTCAAACCAAATGGCAATACTGTGAATTCATAGTGTCCATACCGAGTTCTAAAGGCGGTTTTATAGATATCCTCATCCTTAACTCTAAGCTGGTGATATCCGGATCTTAGATCAATTTTAGAAAATACGGCTGCTCCTCTGACTTGATCAAACAAATCATCAATTCGAGGTAATGGATACTTGTTCTTTATCGTAGCTTTGTTAAGCATGCGATAGTCAATACAAAGCCGCATTGTTCCATCTTTCTTTTTGACGAAGATCACAGGTGCTCCCCATGGTGATACACTTGGTCTTACCAGTCCTTTAGTCAGCAACTCATCTAGCTGAGCCTTGAGTTCTGCTAATTCTGTAGTAGTCATTCTATATGGTACCTTGGATACAGGTTCGGATCCAGGAATTATGTCTATAGAAAAATCAAAGACTCTTTTAGGGGGTAAACCAGGTAATTCCTCAGGAAATACATCAGCATATTCCCTTAAAACCGGATATTTCTCAATATCTGAGATTCCTGTTTCATCAATTTCTCCATCTTCAATCTCTTGGGTACTTTCATCATCAGGGTCACCTAATTCTTCAATCTTCACTGCAAAAAGTTTGCAACCTTTCTTTTTGGCTCTTAGCAATTGCATTGCTGAGATTTGTCTAATTTTAATCTCTTTAGGTATTCCTTGAAGATTTACTTGATTTCCATAGTCATCTAAACATTTAACTGTTTTTGATTCATAGTCAACTATGGCTCTATGTCTCCACAACCAATTCATTCCTAAGATGACATCATAGGATCCTAATGGTGTGACATAAAGATTGACTTCAGTGGTGAAACTAGGCAATTCTAAGTTAGCCTCGAAGAGACATTGGTCCACCTTTGCTCTTGTACTATTAGCATATTCTACATTCCATGATGTAGCCATGTGCCCAGCCTTTCTAGTCAATTTATTTGCTATACTAGGAGAAACAAAACTTTCAGTTGCACCGGTATCTATAAGAACAGAGATAGGTAAACCAAATAATTTACCTGTTGTTTCGATGGGCGTTATTTGATAGTCAGCTTGCCTATCATCGACTGCTGCATGTATCCTTTGCTGGAACATAGCCTTTTGTGGAGGCAAAGAATTCCCAGAAGTTTTGTTTGGACATTCCCTAGCATAATGATCACCCTTGCAAATGAAACATCCTGTAGGAGGTCCTTTTCTTCCGGAAGTCTCTCCAGATTTATTGTTTCCATCATTGAACTTGTTAGCGTTCCCACTATTAAAGTTGTTCCTTTTTTGATCTTTACGGAAATCTTTCCCACCGAAGCGAGATCTCTTTCCTTTTGACTTAGCAGCTTCCCGAACAGGTTCATCCTTCTTTGGAGTTTGTTTGGCCATGACCTCGCTGTCCTTCTTTTGCTCCTTTTTCTCTTGGCGATGAGAATCAGCTTTGAGTTTCTGCTCCTGCTTTATAGCCTTTTCATAGACTAAGTCCATGGTAGTTGGACCATGCATGTCCACTTCACCACCAATTTTGCCATTTAGCCCAAGTATGAACTTTCTGATGCGGAATCGTTCATCCTTATGGTAAATCGGAACATACCGAAGGAGTCTTGTGAACTTTTCCCAGTATTCATGTACTGACATAGTTCCTTGTTTTAATTCTTGGAAGTCAGAAAGTTTCTGATCATAGAATAATTGTGGTAACCACCGCTTACGGAAGATTTCCACAAATTCTCCCCACGTCAATTTCCAAGAACTTATATCCAACTCCAATTTCTTGTTCATCCACCAATTTGAGGCTTCTCCTGCTAATTGGTAGGCTCCCCAAGCTGCCTTTGTTACTTCGTCATAATTTCTTATTTCAAAGTATTTTTCCATTTGGACAAGCCAAATTTCTGCTTCATCACCTCCCGCACTACCATCAAACTTAGGTGGTATTATCTTTTTCATGTCCCTTGACAGTTCAGTAGAAATTATCTTTTTATTCCTCTCGACGGAATTGGTTGGTGATTTCTCTCTTTCATCATTATGTCCATGAGAAGAACTTGCAGCTTCTGTATTATCAATGTTTAACTCTTTTTCTAACTTATCCCTTTCTCTTTCACTCTCAATATTGGACAACCTTGCTAGAATCAGGTCTAGGGTTGCTTGTACTCCTATGTCTCTTTGTTCATCATCCTTGCTTGTTCCGGGTTTGTTACGCATCCTTTCGTAAGTTTTCACCATGATTTTATGATTGATTTATACCTGATATCTTATCTAAGTTAGATTCTTTAACTTATGATAAAATAGAAAACGTAAAAGCTTTCAAGATATAAACACATAATATACCAAGCAAGTTTTGAAGTATACACAAATCTTTGATAAACACATAAATTTTTATTTATTCAAAAGGATTTAAACATCCATCGATTACATAGAATGACTATTGAGATAGTCAAGAGGTGAATATCCCTCTGATTCAGTCTCAGAAGCATAGCTAAGAGGAGTATATCCTACAGATTGAGAATATTGCTGAAATCTATCACTTTCCTCATCTCTAATCTGTTCTTCTCTATCCCAAAAAGGATAATATCCATCAGTTTTATCTTCAGATACATAGTTAAGAGTGTTGTTGATATGGTGCTCATCAACAATAGGATCCATTATTTGAAAGTAAGGATCATTCTCAACTGGTGGAGTCCTCGGAGTGTATCCTACTGACTCATCACTGGAAGAAATGGTTATGATCTCAGCCAACGGAAGAACTCTAGGATCCCGGAAAATGAATGCTGGACTCGTGCTTTCCTCGGAAGGCATGTCCCTCGATAATGGTAAAGAATCAGATTTTCCCGGAG